>CM069916.1:36935239-37099645 GCA_036172215.1 Camellia granthamiana
ACTAATTCATTACTTGAACATTTTATATATGAAAATGCATTTGTGAGAATCAAATACACAAATTAAGTTATTACTATATCGAAACTTATAAGTCGGCGAATGACCCTAAAAACTTGTTTAATAATTTAATTGTTGAAGATGGACAATTTGATTTTGGGTCTAAAATTGGCCTGTCTAATCAAGTTGGTTTGTTTATTATGTTAGCATCAAATTAACGCAATGTGAATTTTGCTACACCCAATGGTGAAAATTAAAATAATATATTTAGGTTCGATTTGTTTGATTCAGTTTATATAGGTTGGATCAATTTGGTTCTAAATTCTAAAACATAGAACTGTTGATAGAAGTTCACAATTTCAACCTGAAAAAAATATGAGTTAATTACTTAAAAGTTTTATTGATTAATGTTATGGAAATTTAGGTCCTATCTAAGATATTTGAACCAATAAATTCTATTTAACAACACTTCAAATATTATCAATTTTTCTCAATTTTTAAAATTAAGAATATTATAAATTTTGCATAGTAATATTCCAAATAATTGTTTCATTAACTGATGAAAAAAAAGAGCATGAGGTTAAACGGTTTTGTCTTTCTACTTATTGGTTTGATTCAACTATCTAATAAAATTGAGAATATTATCAGTTTTTTCATTTTTAAAGTTTTTTCCCCCGTAGTTTTGCATATCAATGTTCCGTCATCATACTCCTTTGTAAACACACAATTTTTAATTTTGCACAAAAAAATAATTCAATTTTTTCAAAAAAAAAAATAAGCAAATTTTTTTTATATAGTTTTTTTAATTTGAAAGTTGATATTTTAAAGCTTTAAAAATCAAAATATATGTCAAATCACCATGTGCTTTTATAGAAAATCATAAATGATGAACAATCATTATTTGAAAGACAATTTCAACTATTAAAAATTTAATGAGATTTGAAAATTTAAAAATTCTTAATTAGAATTTAATAGAGTATAAGTTCATAAATTAAGATTTGTATATAATGCCTTTGGATTGGTCCAATCTAGTTTATTTAATTTAGGTTGGATCAATTTGGTTCTAAATCGAAAAACCATAGAACCGTTGATCCTAGCAACGGGGTCTTTTAGGAAGTGGGTTATAATCCACTTCTCATATTATAACTCTTTTCCCTCTTTCACAAAAAGTTGATTATAACCATCTTCCTAAAATAGCTCAATGTAAGTGTGAGTTTGAGAGGTTGGCAATTGGATTAGTTTAATTATTATTATTATTATTTTTTCGGAACACTTTCAACTGAAAAGTTAATGGCTCAATCCCTATCAAATGTAAATTTTTAATTTTCTTTTAATGAGTGTTCATTTGTTTGTTTATTTATTTATTTTCACTTTGAAATTCTTTTTATAATAGTTGCTATGAATTTACATGTATGTGTTGTTAAATTGTTTAGTTTTTTTTGTTTTGATAATTAGGTGTTTAAGTCAGATTGTGCATATCTCAACTAAATACCAGGATATTATTTCAAATCTTGAATCTTATTTTCAAATTTTTGTGGCTCAACCAACATTTGGGGTCAAATTGTTTTTAGTTAATTATATAAACTATTATCGAATATTATCTTGCGCTCATTTTTTTATAAATTTGTACATTTTAATCCTTGAATTATAAAATGCATACAACTAACCCCTCTTTGAAGGGAGGAAAATGAAAGTAACATATTTTAAGTTAAAAAGATGTATCGTTGGGGGTAGATATCGGTTTGTTGGCCTGTCTAATCCGTCTGGTTTAGCGCTATTTTTTTGAGACTTGGAAATGTTGTTTTAGCCTATAGGGCCGAGTTGGCCAACATTTTCAGCCCGAAATATTAAAGGGTTAGGTTTGAGATTTATACTTTCAACCTAGTCCGGCCCGGCCCGGCCTGCTAATTAATTATTTATTTATTTATTTACATTAAAAAATATATTTTTTTGAAATCTAAATTTTATCTTTGTTAATTTTATTGAAACTCACATTTGTGGTGATGTCTGATTGAATTTATTTAAGAAATCTTTCAATTTATACACAAAATCTTTCAATTTATAATATTTAAGAAATATAATGTGTGATTGAATTTAATTATGAAATATTTTAATTTTTATAAGCTGATAGGTGGGCTTAGTATTTATGATTATTTTTTAGACCGGACTTAGACAAATACAGTGACCAGATGGTAGAGCCAAACCAGATAGGTGGGCTTGTTTGGTTTGTGTTTGTAGAGTAGTTTTTGAGATAAAAAGTACGAAAACTTGTTTGATTTGTCTTTTTTCAGAAATGATTTTGGAAAATTGTTTTGGAAAGAGGGTTTTAAAAAAAGTGATTGATTTGATGTGTATGAGAGAGAGAATGATTTTGGAAAGAAGCAAACCAAACAAAATTTTGAGATTTTTTTTGAAAAAATTTATTTAATTTGATTACTCTTAAAAATTTATTTGTAGAAAATTATTTCTAAATTTTTTTCTCAAAAACAAACCAAACAAATCTTTTATTATATAATGCTAGGCCGACCCGAGGTTTGTACATCCTATGTAGTGGTGTTTGGGAACTTTGTTCCCAAATTTTTTTCTCATTTTTTCCACTAAAAGACAAAAGTTTTGCAAAACAAAAAAAAAACACATCCAAACAAAATATCACATTCAATCCCATAATTATTTCACTTTTTCTCTCACAAACATCACATCCAACTACAAAAAATCCATCTTTCCAAACACTAAAAATTTTTTATCCAATAATATCTTACAACTAAAAAAAATATATAAAAACCCACTTCCCAAACACCCACGGAATATCTCAATATTTAAAGGTGTATAATACATCTAGAGCAATGTTGAGGACAACTAATCACGTGACAGCGCACCCGCGTCAGGATCGATCAGCCAGCGTCACTTTGGCACGCTGTGGTCAACCCAGGGAAAAAGGAGTAATGGTAGGAGTTTAAGGGCATGTTTGGTTTGACTTTATAGAGTAATTTTTGGAAAAAAAATTTAAAAAATTTGTTTAGTTTGTAATTTTTTCAAAATAATTTCTAAAATTATTTTCTCTCTTTTACACATCAATCAATCACTTTTTCTCTCTCTTCTCTCATTCTCAATCATTTTTTTTTCACACACATCTACTCAATTACAACAATATATCAAATCATTCCAAACTTCCAAACTCTAAAACTACTTTCAGAATACACAATCAAATAAACCAAAAAAATTTCTAAACTCTCTCCACAAAATAATTTATAAAAAGTGCTCTCTCAAAATCAAACCAAATATGTTTGATTGGACGGACTGGAAAAGGAGGGATTAGAATGCATCGGACTTGAGTCCTGGAACTGTGAATCCCCCGGACTATTTGGTTGGATTAGATATGTATCCTGTGTTTGTTTTTTCATGGGATTAGATGTCTGGATATGACTATTTTCAGTGAATTCAACGTTTGGTTGGACGGATGGATAGGATAAATGAACAAAAGACTATTTTACCCTTTTCAATTGTTTACTAAATAATAGCAATATTAAACATATCTTTAATATTTTAATTATTTTTAGTAAATATTAAACATACTAATGGTTAAATTTTGTTTAAAGATATTTAAACATCCTAATATTGATAAAAAATTTTGACTGGTACAGATTATTTTTATTTAAATAAATAAAAATTTTTAGTAAACATTAAACATACTAATGGTTAAATGTTTAAATTTTTATTTAAACAATTAACATTGAAATTATTTTGATGTACAGATTATGTTTAAACAATTAACAATTAACAATTAAATAAATGTTGATGTACAGATTATGTTTAAACAATTAAAAAATGTTGATGTAATTAACAATTAACAAATGTTGATGTAATCAAATGTTGATGTATTAAAACATAATTTAATAGATGTTAATAAATGGACTTTTCTTAGGTGTGCCTTGCATATGGTATGCAAGGCACTTACACCCTTGTATGTTGCATTTACACATTTGTATGTATTGGGTTATATCAAAATATTTGAAAATTTACACATTGGTGACCTGCTAGGCAGGTCACTTTCCAGGTAAATTAATAAAATAATAAAAAATGTATAAGTTTTCACTTTCCAGGTAAATTAATAAAATAATAAAAAATGTATAATTTTTCACAAAAGCCATATATTTTCAAGAAAGGCGTAAAAAATTTCAGAAAAAGGCGTAACTGATTTCTGAAAACTTACGCCTTTTGTAAAAACTTACACCTTTTTATGAGTACTTACGCCTTTTGTGAAATAATTTACACATTTTATGAACACTTACTCCTTTTCTAAGTTGACTTACCAAAGGTGTAAACAAACGAAAATTTACACCTTTTGCTTAAGCTTATACCTTTTCTTGGAAGTGCTTATATTTTTTTTGAAAAGTTACTTCTTTTGGGTAAGAATTTTTGGCATAACATTTATACTTTTTCTGAGAATTTACACCTTTTGTGGAAACCCCCTTTAAAGCTTTTCCGGAAGTCACTTATACCTTTTGTGCAAAAATAAATTCATCAAATTTACACCTTTTGCTTAAGCTTATACCTTTTCGTGGAAGTGCTTATATTTTTTTTGAAAAGTTACTCCTTTTGTGTAAGAATTTTTGTCATAAGATTTATACTTTTTTTTCAAACTTACACCTATTGTGAAAGAGTATATAAGCACAAAAGTACAAATGTTATGCCAAAAATTCTTACACACAAGGAGTAACTTTTCAAAAATGGTGTAAGTATTTTCACGAGAAGGTGTAAGCCTAAACAAAAGGTGTAAAGTGGATGAATTTTTTTTTTCACAAAAGGTATAACTGACTTCCGAAATAGCTTTAAGTTGGGCTTTCACAAATGGTGTAAATTCAAGGAAAAAGTGTAAATCTTATGCCAAAAAGTCTTACACAAAAGGAGTAACTTTTGAAAAATGGTGTAAATATTTTGACGCAAAGTATGAAGGAGAAACATTTCAAAGTGTTCATAACCACAAAAGGAGTAACAAAGGGTTCATTTCAAAATGTTCGTAAACACAGAAGGAGTAACATATGTACATTTCTAAGTAGTAAACACAAAATGAGTAACATTTCGAAGTGTTCATAAACAAATTGAGACAACCACTGAACAAATTAAAGGGTTCGTGACCCCTGCTGACCACCCAAACGTCGGTGGGCTCCGGTGCTCACAGGCTTCTGAGATCGGCACCTCCACGGCACCGCCGCCGCAAATCAAAGGTTTTTTGAAAGATTGGCTATCGATCTTGGTCTCTCTGTGTCGATGTCAGCCTATTCTCCGTCGATGTCGGTCTCTCTCTGTCGATCCCTGTTTATCTCGCTCTGTCTCCAGCGATCTTGGTCTGTCCGTGTCCATGTGGGTTCTTCTCTGTCGATCTCTGTCGATTTCGGTCCTTCTGTCGATCATTGTCCATCTAATTTAACTTTTCGGAAGTCAGTTATACCTTTTGTGAAAAAAAAAAATCATCAAATTTACTAAATTTGCTTAAGGTTACATCTTTTCGTGGAAGTGCTTATACTATTTCTGAAAAGGTACTCCTTTTGTGTAGGAATTTTTGGCATAACATTTATAGCTTATTTTCGAACTTACACCTTTTGTGGAAGCCAAACTTAAAGCTTTTTTGGAAGTCACTTATACCTTTTGTGAAAAAATAAATTCATCAAATTTACACCTTCTGCTTAAGCTTATACCTTTTCGTGGAAGTGCTTATATTTTTTTGGAAAGTTACTCATTTTGTCAAATAATTTTTGTCATAAGATTTATACTTTTTCTTCAAACTTACACCTTTTGTGAAAGAGTATATAAGCACAAAAGTACAAATGTTATGCCAAAAATTCTTACACAGAAGCAGTAACTTTTCCAAAATAGTGTAAGTATTTTCACGAGAAGGTGTAAGCCTAAGCAAAAGGTGTAAATTGGATAAAACTTTTTTTTTCACAAAAGGTATAACTGACTTCTGAAATAGCTTTAAGTTGGGCCTCCACAAATGGTGTAAATTCGAGGGAAAAATGTAAATCTTATGCCAAAAAATCTTACACAAAAGGAGTAACTTTTGAAAAATGGTGTAAATATTTTGACGAAAAGTATGAAGGAGAAACATTTCAAAGTGTTCATAACCACAAAAGGAGTAACAAAGGGTTCATTTGAAAATGTTCGTAAACACAGAAGGAGTAACATATGTACATTTCTAAGTAGTAAACACAAAAGGAGTAACATTTCGAAGTGTTCATAAACAAATTGAGACAACCACTGAACAAATCAAAGGGTTCGTGACCCCCGCTGACCACCCAAGCGTCGGTGGGCTCCGGTGCTGACAGGCTTCTGAGATCGGCACCTCCATGGCACCGCCGCCGCAAATCAAAGGTTTTTTGAAAGATTGGCTATCGATCTTGGTCTCTCTGTGTCGATGTCGGCCTATTCTCCGTCGATGTCGGTCTCTCTCTGTCGATCCCTGTTTATCTCGCTCTGTCTCCAGCGATCTTGGTCTGTCTGTGTCCATGTGGGTTCTTCTCTGTCGATCTCTGTCGATTTCGGTCCTTCTGTTGATCATTGTCCATCTAATTTAACTTTTCGGAAGTCACTTATACCTTTTGTGAAAAAAAAAATTCATCAAATTTACAAAATTTGCTTAAGGTTACACCTTTTCGTGGAAGTGCTTATACTATTTCTGAAAAGTTACTCCTTTTGTGTAGGAATTTTTGGCATAACATTTATAGCTTGTTTTCGAACTTACACCATTTGTGGAAGCCCAACTTAGAGCTTTTTCGGAAGTCACTTATACCTTTTGTGAAAAAATAATTTCGTGAAATTTACACCTTTTGCTTAAGCTTATACCTTTTCGTGGAAGTGCTTATATTTTTTGTGAAAAGTTACTCCTTTTCTGTAATAATTTTTGGCATAACATTTGTACCATTTCTTCGAACTTACACCTTTTGTGGAAGCCCAACTTAAAGCTTTTTCGGAAGTGAATTATACCTTTTGTGGAAAAATAAATTCATCAAATTTACACCTTTTGCGTAAGCTTATACTTTTTCGTGGAAGTGCCTATATTTTTTTTGAAAAGTTACTCATTTTCTGTAAGAATTTTTCGCATTACATTTATACCTTTTCTTCGAACTTACACCTTTTGTGGAAGCCCAACTTAAAACTTTTTCGGAAGTCACTTATACCCTTTGTGAAAAAATAGATTCATCAAATTTACACCTTTTGCTTAAGCTTATATCTTTTCGTAGAAGTGCTTATATTTTTTTTGAAAAGTTACTCCTTCTGTGAAATAATTTGTCATAAGATTTATACTTTTTCTTCAAACTTGCACCTTTTGTGAAAGAGTATATAAGCACAATACTATAAATGTTATGCCAAAAATTCTTACACAATAGGAGTAACTTTTCAAATATGGTGTACGTATTTTCATGAAAAGGTGTAAAATTAAGCTGAAGGTGTAAACGAATGAAATTTATTTTTCACAAAAGGTATAAGTGACTTCCGAAATAGCTTTAAGTTGGGCCTTCACAAATGGTGTAAGTTCGAGGAAAAAGTGTAAATCTTATGCCCAAAATTCTTACACAAAAGGAGTAAAAAAAATGGTGTAAATATTTTGACGAAAAGTCCAAAGTATGAAGGAGTAACATTTCAAAGTGTTCCTAACCACAAAAGGAGTAACAAAGGGTTTGTTTCAAAATGTTCGTAAACACAGAAGGAGTAACATATGTTCATTTCTAAGTAGTAAACACAAAAGGAGTAACATTTCAAAGTGTTCATAACCACAAAAGGAGTAACAGAGGGTTTATTTCAAAATGTTCGTAAACACAGAAGGAGTAACATATGTTCATTTCTAAGTAGTAAACACAAAAGGAGTAACATTTCGAAGTGTTCATAAACAAATTCAGACAACCACTGAACAAATCACAGGGTTCGTGACCCCCGCTGAGCACCCAAGCGTCGGTGGGCTCCGGTGCTCGCAGGCTTCTGAGATCGGCACCTCCACGGCACCGCCGCCGCAAATGAAAGGTTTTTTTGAAAGATTGGCTATCGATCTTGGTCTCTCTGTGTCGATGTCGGCCTATTCTCCGTCGATGTCGGTCTCTCTCTATCGATCCCTGTTTATCTTGCTCTGTCTCCAGCGATCTTGGTCTGTCTGTGTCCATGTGGGTTCTTCTCTGTCGATATCTGTCGATTTCGGTCCTTCTGTCGATCATTGTCCATCTAGGTTTCTATGTCCGTTGATCTCAGTCTATCTCTCTCTCTCTCTTTCTCTCTGTCTGTCCGTTGCTCTATATTAAAAACGGTTCTCTTTTACATTAACATACTTGGTTGGATTTGGACTGGGAGTCGCTATTCCAAGCCCTCCCAGAATCGTCTTCTCTGAAACGGAGTTGTACTGGGAGAAAGGCCAAGCCCTCCGAAACGCCCTTCTCTCTTACATTGGCACAAGACAAAAACAGTGTGATTGGATTTTAGGAACTTACAGGTATTCGGGGGAAAAAACGGAACTTAGACGTTTTGCGAAGTTACTTACATCTGTTTGTCGCATAAGATTTATACTTTTTCTTCGAACTTACACCGTTTGTGAAAGCCCAACTTTAAAGGTTTTTCGGAAGTCACTTATACCTTTTGTGGGAAAAAAAATTCATCAAATTAACACAATTTGCTTAAGGTTACACCTTTTCGTGGAAGTGCTTATACTATTTCTGAAAAGTTACTCCTTTTGTGTAGGAATTTATGGCATAACATTTATAGCTTATTTTCGAACTTACAGCTTTTGTGGAAGCCCAAATTAAAGTTTTTTGGGAAGTCACTTATACCTTTTGTGAAGAAATAATTTCATCAAATGTACACCTTTTGCTTAAGCTCAAGTTTTTAAAAACCGGACCGGTGAGCGAACCGGAAAAATGATCGGGTGGACGGGTTACCGATTCAACCGGTGGGTTAAACCGGATCGAACCGTGACGTCATAATTATGTCATAAATAATTTTTAAAAAAATATAAATTAATAATTTAAATATTAAATTTTCAATTTTTTTTAAAAAAATTCTTAAATATTTTTAGTGATGTTTTTCTATAATTAAAAAAAAAAAATCCTGAATATAAGCCATAACACTTCTTCACATACTAACAACAAATAAAATTAAAGACGAAAATTTAGCCATTAAAAACAACAATCATAGTAAGAAAAATTATGAAAGCATCCAACTAAAGCAATCCATAAAACATAAGTTACAAAGACAAAACTAAGTCCAAAGTTCACAGACAACACAACATAACATCACAAACAATCTTTGATTTTTGTCTAAATCTCCTAGGGACGATAATTTAGCCAATCATCATCATCATTCTCATTCGCATTTGCACTAGAGCTCGGATTGTTTGATCTACTATCAATGTTCACGTCACCAAAAGATCCCAAGTCGATATCATCTCCAAGAAGTTCTACCTCCATATCATCCTCAACATCATCTACAATAGTTAAAATAAAATCATTAAGCTATCATTTTGATAATGATTGATTAAAAAAAAAAAATTGTTACATAATGATGAAACAATATTTTCTAACCATCTCGTAGACCATGACATTGCTTCTTATATCGTGGAGGCTCATCTTCTTCATAAAGCATTTTTTCGAGCTCATCATAATCAAGCAATGGAGGCTCCTCTTGATCTAGTCTTTCTTCTTCAATAATCCAAAACTCGGTTTTGTCAATGCTTTCAATGTCAATGGGATCATAATTCCTTGTTTTGTAATACTTCCTATATTGATTCAATTGTAAGACTAAATAAACGAATAAAATAAAGAATCCATTAGTTACTATATGAGAAAGATTAATTTACCTATTCTTCAATCGCAAGTTGTAATGAACATACACGAGATCATTAAGCCTATGATGTTCTAGTCTATTCCTCTTCTTTGTATGTATGCGTTCAAAGACGCTCCAATTCCTTTCACACCCAGAAGAGTTGCTAGTTTGACTAAGAATTCGAATGGCTAACTTTTGCAAATTTGGAGCACTGTGTCCAAACATCTTCCACCATTCATCTTATTATCAAGAAAGAAAGAAAGATATTATAAAAAATAAAAAATAAAAAGAAACAAGAAACAGATAAATGAGATAAAATATTCTAATCAAAAGCATATAATAATGATAATTACTATTAAAAAAAAAGAGAGAGATTACCAGGTTGTGTTTTCTTTGATGTAATAATGGCAAGCTCTCTTCCAAAACTGTCTTGTCGATCTCGAAACAATCTAAGTTCATTCATGAGCTTCGTTTTACTTGATGTGGCTTTAGTTTCAATCACATCAAGTACACTATTCATAACCTCTGGCTTTTTGCAAAATGAAGCTTGATCATATTGAAAAGCTGGGTTCAACCAATAAGCAGCCGCATGTATATTCTTTCGCAATTGATTATCCCAACGAGTTTTAATGATTGTTGTGTAAGGCCTATACAACCTCTTATTTCTCTTGAAAATATCTTTAATACCTTTGATTGCCCTATACATGCCTTCATAAACATATCCCATGGACGGTTTCTCATCTCCATCAACAATACGCAAGAGACGCATAAGTGGCTCAACAATCTTAACAATGATGAAGCAATTCTTCCAAAATTGTTTATCTAAAATGATATCAATGGCATCCTTTCCTTTCTTCTCTTTGGCAAATCTTGAACTTGCAAACTCCTTACTTGTCACCAAAGCTTGCAAATCATGCATATGCTCATGAATACTATGCAATGCAAGGAAAGTAGTGGCAAAGCGCGTTGCTCCTGGGCGCACAATTTCAGTCCAACTCTTCTTCTTTCTCAACCGAGCTAACAACCATGAACGGTTATATATGTACCTTGTCACCGTTGATGCCTTAATAGCAAGCTCATGCACATGATTCATCTTGGAAATTTCACTTAAGATTAAGTTCAAGCAATGAGCTGTACATGGAGACCAATTTATAGATTTGTAAGTAGCATTTACAAGTCCTCCAGCAGCTTTATAATTTGCTCCATTATCTGTCACCATATGAACAACATTCGACACTCCTACCCACTCAATAACCTCTAGAAACAATTTAGAAAGAAGAGTAGCATCTTTGACAGCATCAGAGGCATCAATTGATTTCACAAAAGCAATTCCCATAGGGCTATAGACAAGAAAATTTATTAGATTTCTTTGTCTAGCATCAGTCCAACCATCACCCATAATAGTACATCCACAAGCAGCCCATGAACTCTTCAAAGTGTCAATATACAATTGAAGCTCTTTTTTTGAGTCTCCTAATAAAGGAACTCGAAGTTGATGGTACGTAGGGACCTTATATCCTGGACCAATGGCAATTGCGGCATCAAACATGGGCTGAAAATAAATGGAGTTCACAGCATTGATTGGAATACAAGTATCATAAAAGAATTTGCCAACAATCATATGTGCTCTATGTATGGCTTCTTTAGTTTGGAGGGCACTTTTGATAGTTGGTTGAGAACCCGGAGTGGTCCTTGGTGCAAAATAATCACCGATTTTTGTTGGTTCATGTCTCTTCCCCTTCCCTTTCTGTGTCATTGGTGCTCTACTCTTATTCCCACTTCCAGCTCCTTCATTGATTGAAATGCCCTTATTATTCTGAGGAATTGTTCTCACAACCTCATCATCCTCATCATCAACATTGACATAAACATCATCACCCTCAAATTGAAAGCCACCTGGACCATAAGGATTTAATTGATCATAATTTTCTTCACTTTGCTTCTTCTTTTCATCAAATGCTTTCAAAGATTCATGCATTTGATATTGAATATCTGGGGGAACTTTTTTACATGGCCCAACCTCACCTGACTTCTTTGCAAGATGTTGCTTCATTCTATTAATCCCTCCACCTTTAATAGTTTTCCCACAGTACATACATGAGTAAGTCTTCTTCCCATTGGCATCTCGTCCCCCAATAACATGTGCCCATGCAATATCAGATTTTCCCCTTGTGGCTTGAGTGGAATTAGCTGTTGAATTCTGGCCAGATGACATCTCTCACAACTACAACTTAGAATAAGAACAAATGAAAAAAAGAAAAAAGAAAAAAAGTACTCCTATTCAAATTAATATTCCAGAAAGTAGGATCATAATTATTCAAATTAATAAAAATGGTGTAAAATCACAATTTAACTTCATGGGTATCCAAACTATCACCACTGAATTCATGGGTATCCAAATTATCATCAGCAGCATAAACAAATCAAGAAGCAACCCAGAATAACATACCCACCAAATCACAATTTAACTTCATAAATATTTGAAAATTAAGGTCATTTAATATTAAATTGACTGGTAACATGAATATTGACCTGTTTCACAATCTGATGCAGACATTAAAGTAAAATCAAAAACTCAATCAAAGTGAAAGCAAGAGAGAGATCTTCAGATATTTAGGCAGGAAAAATAAGAAATTGATAGAAAATATCACAATAATATCAACCTGTAAAACAATGAGTTGCCACCAAAAAAAAAAAAAAAAAGATTAAAATGGTGTAAAATGTTTCAGATAAAGAGATAAAAGGGATGAGAAATACCTTTTGGGTGAAGATAATGAGATAGGTTTCTTCACAAATGCACTCTCTGCTTCTCTTCTCTATACCCCTTTGTCTCACTTTAGTCTCCACTCTCAACTGAGAAGTAGTCGTTTGACATTGGGAAATTAGTGCACCATTTCAATTCAAAATATGTTTTCTATATATCTATGATCTATCTATAAAGGGGGGAAAAAAATTCTGAAGAAAAAAATAAAAAATAGAAGAATAAAAAATCTGTATATATTTTTCAATCTGAAATTTTTTTGTGAGAATCTCTATATATTTTTCATTCTGTAGAAAAAAATAGAGGAAAAGGAAAATCGAAAACAGAGAAGTGGAGAACAAAGAAGGAGATTCAAAGATTCATCAAAATAATACCTGGAGTAGAGGCTGCTGGCGGTTGTGATTCTTGGCAGCAATGGTGGTGAATCAGTGTGTAAAGTTGAGAACCTTGCTTGATTGATTCGTTAATGGCAAAAAAAAAGAGAGAGATAGATCGATGCTCTAACCAAGGGAAGGGAGGAAGAGACCTGTGTGTGAGTGTGAAGAAGCCCTAGATCGGATGCTCTACAGCCGCTGAAGAGAAGCAGCAAAAAATAGAAACAGATCTGAAATTTTTTTTATTTATTTATATATATAATCAAACCGCCCCGGTTCAATTAACCCAGCACCGGTTCGAACGGTTCACCGGTTGAACCACCGGTTCGAACGGTTCTACGAAAATACACCGGTTTTTACATTTGCCCGGTTTTAGAGGGCCAACCGGACCGGAACCTCATCCGGTCACCGGTTCAATCGGTTGAACCGGCCGGTCCGGTCCGAGTTTCAAAACCTTGCTTAAGCTTATACCTTTTCGTGGAACTGCTTATATTTTTTTGAAAAGTTACTCCTTTTCTGTAGGAATTTATGGCATAACATTTATACATTTTCTTCGAACGTACACCTTTTGTGGAAGCTCAAGTTAAAGCTTTTTCGGAAGTAAGTTATACCTTTTGTGGAAAAATAAATTCATCAAATTTACACCTTTTGGTTAAGCTTATACCTTTTCGTGGAAGTGCCTATATTTTTTTTGAAAAGTTACTCCTTTTCTGTAAGAATATTTGGCATAACATTTATACCTTTTCTTCAAACGTACACCTTTTGTGGAAGCTCAAGTTAAAGTTTTTTCGGAAGTAAGTTATACCTTTTGTGGAAAAATAAATTCATCAAATTTACACCTTTTGGTTAAGCTTATACCTTTTCGTGGAAGTGTCTATATTTTTTTTGAAAAGTTACTCCTTTTCTGTAAGAATATTTGGCATAACATTTATACCTTTTCTTCGAACTTACACCTTTTGTGGAAGCCCAACTTAAAGCTTTTTCGGAAGTCACTTATACACTTTGTGAAAAAATAAATTCATCAAATTTACACCTTTTGCTTAAGCTTATACCTTTTCGTGGAAGTGCTTATATTTTTTTAAAAAGTTACTCCTTCTGTAAAATAATTTTTGTAATAAGATTTATACTTTTTCTTCAAACTTACACCTTTTGTGAAAGAGTATATAAGCACAATAGTATAAATGTTATGCAAAAAATTCTTACATAAAAGGAGTAACTTTTCAAAAATGGTGTAAGTATTTTCATGTAAAGGTGTAAGCTTAAGGTGAAGGTGTAAACGAATGAAATTTATTTTTCACAAAAGGTATAAGTGACTTCCGAAATAGCTTTAAGTTGGGCCTTCACAAATGGTGTAAGTTCGAGGAAAAAGTGTAACTCTTATGCCAAAAACTCTTACACAAAAGGAGTAACTTTTCAAAAATGGTGTAAATATTTTGACGAAAAGTATGAAGGAGAAACTTTTCAAAGTGTTCCTAACCACAAAAGGAGTAATAAAGGGTTCATTTCAAAATGTTCGTAAACACAGAAGGAGTAACATATGTTCATTTCTAAGTAGTAAACACAAAAGGAGTAACATTTCGAAGTGTTCATAAACAAATTGAGACAACCACTGAACAAATCAAAGGGTTCGTGACCCCCGGTGACCACCCAACCGTCGGTGGGCTCCGGTGCTCACAGGCTTCTGAGATCGGCACCTCCACGGCACCGCCCCCGCAAATGAAAGGTCTTTTGAAAGATTGGCTATCGATCTTGGTCTCTCTGTGTCGATGTCGGCCTATTCTCCGTCGATGTCGGTCTCTCTCTGTCGATCCCTGTTTATCTCGCTCTGTCTCCAACGATCTTGGTCTGTCCGTGTCCATGTGGGTTCTTCTCTGTCGATATCTGTCGATTTCGGTTCTTCTGTCGATCATTGTCCATCTAGGTCTCTATGTCCGTTGATCTTAGTCTCTCTCTCTCTCTCTCTCTCTCTCTCTGTCTGTCTGTCCGTTGCTCTATATTAAAAACGGTTCTCTTTTACATTGACATACTTGGTTGGATTTGGACTCGGAGTCGCTATTCCAAGCCCTCCCAGACTCGTCTTCTCTGAAACGGAGTTGTACTGGGGGAAAGGCCAAGCCCTCCGAAACGCCCTTCTCTCTCACATTGGCACAAGACAAAAACAGTGTGATTGGATTTTAGGAACTTACAGGTTTTCGGGGGAAAAAACGGAACTTAGACGTTTTATGGAAAATAAGCTTTTCATAAAGTTTGTTAAAAGAAATTATTTGAGAAAAGGTATAACCTTTTCAAATATGGTGTATGTTTGTCCGAAGAGGGTGTAAATTACCATATAAAAGATGTAAGTTTTGTTTTTCAGTAAAGGTGTAACTTGAAAATAAGAAGTGAAATTTTATGAAAAAGGTTTTTCCACAAAATGTGTAATTTTTCAAGAAGTTGTAAATATTTCCGAGAGATGGTTTAAATTTTTAGGAAAGGTGTAAAATTAATTTAATGGTTGTAAACTTTGTGAGTTTTTACAAAAGCTATATGTTCCCAAACAAGACCAATCATCGAAGCTGAATGTTTCGTTTTTACAAAAGATATAAGTTCCCAAAGTAGACCAATCCCAATAAAGGTGAATGCTTCGTTTTTAGAAAAGATATAAGTTCCAAGGTGTAACTTTTATTAAGAAAATTAATTTAAAGATATAAGTTCCAAGCTGTAACTTTTATGAACAAAAATAATTTATAAATGATGCCAGTTTTCATTAAAAGGTGTAAGTTGTCAGAACAAGTATAAAAAATGCCGAAGTGTTCAGAAGAGGTGTAAGTTCCGTCGGCCCGTTCGTCTCTCTTCCATCTCGGACCTCTCTCTTTGTTTGTCTTTCTCTCTGCCCGTCTCTTCGTTGTTCCATTTCCCCGTAGCTGTAGGGTTTTACAGAGAAAAATATTTGAGGGCCGAGCTTAAGTTATTGGGAAGGCTAGCCATGGAAGTGGATGCATAAATACTTTTTTTAAGTTGATTTTTGTCGGTGGAGCACAACCGCAAGGGTTAATCGAGCACCATCGTCGGTTCGTCTGATCCGGTTGGTATTTCCTTTATTTCGTGCTGGTACATTATCTGTCTCCTTGTTTGTCTTCTATCATTCGCATATACCTTCACACCCAACCCGAAATCGACACCATAGGAACTGTTCTGTACTCCATTTTCGTATTTTGTGCTATTCGAATAGGAACTCTTCCCTCTGCTAACCGAAATGGACCCAATAGGAACTGTTCTGTACTCGTTTTTTGTATTTTCTCCCTTTCGAATAGGAAGTCTTCCCTCTGCTATCAGTGCTGCAAGTTGAACATAGGTATCATAGTAGTTAGCAACAAGCATAAACGGCGTTCTGCATTTACATGGCGAACTTGTTACGTTGGGTTATATATAACGAAAGAAGACTTGAAAAAATTTTTGTATAATGATGGCACGGGAAAAACAAATTTTTTTTTTTTTTTCGAGTAGCCAACAAAAGGAAAAATAAGAAACTTGATAAACAAACAATTACTAATCTTGTTTCCGCAATGGGTAGCACACTCGGTTGAATTCTGCTTTCAATTTTGTACTACTCGCTGATTTTATATTGCTGGAACTTATGTTTAGAAACAATCTGTGTTACACGGACTCTTCAAAATATATCAAATACCTGTGTTGGACACCTGAGAGTCGGACAAGGGTATGGGATATGTGTCGGATACTTTTGAACCGACACTTCTTATATAATTGTATATAACACACTTATTATATGTGCAAATTATTGTGAAATTACTATAAATGTGATTTCGACACTGTGAGTTACATATAGTACCATTTTATGTCACATATTAGACTAAAAATATGATATTTTTTCCCTACACCGCGTACCATTGAATGTAGGGTTAAGATTTAATGAGTCGGACCTGTACATACATACAGCACCCGGCACCCGTACCCGAGTCCGTGTAACACATTAAACAACTCTTTCTTTCAGTGCTGAATTTCATGCATAGTTGACGGTATTCAACTTAAAACATAGGAAAGCCAATTGAAAGAGTTGAAATGAGGATGACGCTTTCCAAATTTTGTAGAGAGCTATTCGTTTCCACACCCAGTTCTGAATCAAGAGTTGAAGCGTTCACTTTTATGGCTAGCCTTTCCAACAACTTAAGCGGCCAGAGACGATGGCGGAAAACCAATACCTTCTCCCCACCTGAGTCGGACAACCGTAACAGATTAAGGAAGAAGTTTGCCTTCAGTCCTTCTCTAATATCCAACTTTTCTAAGATGTGGTCCATCCGGGCATCGTCAATGCCCTCTGTTTCTGTGGTTGATGTGTCTGTAGGTGAACTCTTTAGGAGGTATCTGAACTGTGTGTGCACATACAGTGTGCTCCCATCCCAAGTGATGTTCAACTTCTTAACGAAGTTGTTCAGTTCTTCAACTTCACGAACTGTTGTAATGGTGAGGTTAAGAAATTCAGAAAAGTCAAGAAGCCCAGACAATTCACGAAGAAAATCTCGTTCGTAGAAATGGATAACCTTGCCTGTCATTGCACGCAACTTTTGAATGACGGTTACCTTTGTCTTGAAGTTATCATCTTGCATATATATATATAACAGTTACATTTGAAGAGGAAGGTAGCTGTCATTCATGGGTTGCGGGCTGTCTGGACTTTATTGAGCGAGTTCATGAAATGCGTACTCTCATTTGTCTTTTTTATGACATTCGTGCAGAATGAGAATGGATGGGTACGTTAGTAATATTTGTTGGCAGGCAGTGACAGTCTTGCTTGTTTCATTGTCACATACAATTGATGAAACTTGCTTGTACGCCCGGAAAAGTATTCTTCTCTGATCTGGCCACTGTCTGAGCACCCGAAGGTAATGGAGCATAGGCCAGGATGCAGCCACCTCGATTCTCTACAACAAAGTTGCTCAGTAGGAAATTGAAGCCCTGAACTTGATGGCTGGCCTTTCCAACAACTTAAGCGGCCGGAGACGATGGCTAAAAACCAATACCTTCTCCCCACCTGACTCGGACAAGCCTAACAGATTAAGGAAGAAGTTTGCCTTCAGTCCTTCTCTAATATCAAACTTTTGTAAGATGTGGTCCATCCGGGCATCGTCAATGCCCTCTGTTTCTGTGGTTGACGTGTCTGTAGGTGAACTCTTTAGGAGGGATCTCAACTGTGCGTGCACATACAGTGTGCTCCCATCCCAGGTGATGCTCAACTTCTTATCGAAGTTGTTCAGTTCTTCAAGTTCACGAACTGTCGTAAGGGGGAGGTGAAGAAATTCAGAAAAGTCAAGAAGCCCAGGCAATTCACGAAGAAAATCTCGTTCGTAGAAATGGATAACCTTGCCTGTCATTGCACGCAACTTTTGAATGACGGTTACCTTTGTCTTGAAGTTATCATCTTGCATATATATATAGCAGTTACATTTCAAGAGAAAGGTAGCTGTCATTCATGGGTTGCGGGCTAATGCGTACTCTCATTTGTCTTTTTTATGACATTCGTGCAGAATGAGAATGGATGGGTACGTTAGTAATATTTGTTGGCAGGCAGTGACAGTCTTGCTTGTTTCATTGTCACATACAATTGATGAAACTTGCTTGTACGCCCGGCAAAGTATTCTTCTCTGATCTGGCCACTGTCTGAGCACCCGAAGGTAATGGAGCATGGGCCAGGATGCAGCTACCTCGATTCTCTGCAACGAAGTTGCTCAGTAGGAAATTGAAGCCCTGAACTTGATGGCTGGCCTTTCCAACAACTTAAGCGGCCGGAGACGATGGCTGAAAACCAATACCTTCTCCCCACCTGACTCGGACAAGCCTAACAGATTAAGGAAGAAGTTTGCCTTCAGTCCTTCTCTAATATCCAACTTTTCTAAGATGTGGTCCATCCGGGCATCGTCAATGCCCTCTGTTTCTGTGGTTGACGTGTCTGTAGGTGAACTCTTTAGGAGGGATCTCAACTGTGCGTGCACATACAGTGTGCTCCCATCCCAGGTGATGCTCAACTTCTTATCGAAGTTGTTCAGTTCTTCAAGTTCACGAACTGTCGTAAGGGGGAGGTGAAGAAATTCAGAAAAGTCAAGAAGCCCAGGCAATTCACGAAGAAAATCTCATTCGTAGAAATGGACAACCTTGCCTGTCATTGCACGCGACTTTTGAATGACGGTTACCTTTGTCTTGAAGTTATCATCTTGCATATATATATATAGCAGTTACATTTCAAGAGGAAGGTAGCTGTCATTCATGAGTTGCGGGCTGTCTGGACTTTATTGAGCGATCTCATGAAATGCGTACTTTCAAGTGTAAGTCTTTTATGACCTTCGTGCAGAATGAGAATGGATGGGTACGTTAGTAATAATTGTTGGCTTCCAGTGGCAGTCTACTGAGCAACTTGGTTGCAGAGAATCGAGGTGGCTGCATCCTGACCCATGCTCCATTACCTTCGGGTGCTCAAACAGTGGGTAGATCAGAGAAAGGTAACCGTTTCCGGGCGTACAAGCAAGTTTCATCAATTGTATGTGACAATGAAACAAGTAAGACTGCCACTGCCTGCGCACAAATATTACTAACGTACCCATCCATTCTCATTCTGCACGAAGGTCATAAAAAACTTACACTTGAAAGTACGCATTTCATGAACTCACTCAATAAAGTCCAGACAGCCCGTAACCCATGAATGACAGCTACCTTCCTCTTCAAATGTAACTACTATATATATATATGCAAGATGATAACTTCAAGAGAAAGGTAACCGTCATTCAAAAGTTGCGTGCAATGACAGGCAAGGTTGTCCATTTCTATGAATGAGATTTTCTTCGTGAATTGCTTGGGCTTCTTGACTTTTCTGAATTTCTTCACCTCCCCCTTACGACAGTTCGTGAACTTGAAGAACTGAACAACTTCGTTAAGAAGTTGAGCATCACCTGGGATGGGAGCACACTGTATGTGCACGCACAGTTGAGATCCCTCCTAAAGAGTTCACCTACAGACACGTCAACCACAGAAACAGAGGGCATTGACGATGCCCGGATGGACCACATCTTAGAAAAGTTGGATATTAGAGAAGGACTGAAGGCAAACTTCTTCCTTAATCTGTTAGGCTTGTCCGAGTCAGGTGGGGAGAAGGTATTGGTTTTCAGCCATCGTCTCCGGCCGCTTAAGTTGTTGGAAAGGCCAGCCATCAAGTTCAGGGCTTCAATTTCCTACTGAGCAACTTCGTTGCAGAGAATCGAGGTGGCTGCATCCTGGCCCATGCTCCATTACCTTCGGGTGCTCAGACAGTGGCCAGATTAGAGAAGAATACTTTGCCGGGCGTACAAGCAAGTTTCATCAATTGTATGTGACAATGAAACAAGAAAGACTGTCACTGCCTGCCAACAAATATTACTAACGTACCCATCCATTCTCATTCTGCACAAATGTCATAAAAAAGACAAATGAGAGTACGCATTTCATGAACTCGCTCAATAAAGTCCAGACAGCCCGCAACCCATGAATGACAGCTACCTTCCTCTTCAAATGTAACTGATATATATATATATATGCAAGATGATAACTTCAAGACAAAGGTAACCGTCATTCAAAAGTTGCATGCAATGACAGGCAAGGTTGTCCACTTATACGAATGAGATTTTCTTCGTGAATTGCCTGGGCTTCTTGACTTTTCTGAATTTCTTCACCTCCCCCTTACGACAGTTCGTGAAGTTGAAGAACTGAACAACTTCATTAAGAAGTTGAGCATCACCTGGGATGGGAGCACACTATATGCGCACGCACAGTTGAGATCCCTCCTAAAGAGTTCACCTACAGACACGTCAACCACAGAAACAGAGGGCATTGACGATGCCCGGATGGACCACATCTTACAAAAGTTTGATATTAGAGAAGGACTGAAGGCAAACTTCTTCCTTAATCTGCTAGGCTTGTCCGAGTCAGGTGGGGAGAAGGTATTGGTTTTCAGCCATCGTCTCCGGCCACTTAAGTTGTTGGAAAGGCCAGCCATCAAGTTCAGGGCTTCAATTTCCTACTGAGCAACTTCGTTGCACAGAATCGAGGTGGCTGCATCCTGGCCCATGCTCCATTACCTTCAGGGTGCTCAGACAGTGGCCAGATCAGAGAAGAATATTTTGCCGGGCGTACAAGCAAGTTTCATCATTTGTATGTGACAATGAAACAAGCAAGACTGCCACTGCCTGCCAACAAATATTACTAACGTACCCATCCATTCTCATTCTGCACGAAGCTCATAAAAAAGACAAATGAGAGTACGCATTTCATGAACTCGCTGAATAAAGTCCAGACAGCCCGCAACTCATGAATGACAGCTACCTTCCTCTTGAAATGTAACTGCTATATATATATATGCAAGATGATAACTTCAAGACAAAGGTAACCGTCATTCAAAAGTTACGTGCAATGACAGGCAAGGTTGTCCATTTCTACGAATGAGATTTTCTTCGTGAATTGCCTGGGCTTATTGACTTTTCTGAATTTCTTCACCTCCCCCTTATGACAGTTCGTGAACTTGAAGAACTGAACAACTTTGTTAAGAAGTTGAGCATCACCTGGGATGGGAGCACACTGTATGTGCACGCACAGTTGAGATCCCTCCTAAAGGGTTCACCTACAGACACGTCAACCACAGAAACAGAGGGCATTGACGATGCCTGGATGGACCACATCTTACAAAAGTTGGATGTTAGAGAAGGACTGAAGGCAAACTTCTTCCTTAATCTGTTAGCCTTGTTCGAGTCAGGCGGGGATAAGGTATTGGTTTTCAGCCATCGTCTCCGGCCGCTTAAGTTGTTGGAAAGGCCAGCCATCAAGTTCAGGGTTTCAATTTCCTTGCTTGTTTCATTGTCACATACAATCGATGAGACTTGCTTGTACGCCCGGAAAAGTATTCTTCTCTGATCTGCCCACTGTCTGACCACCCGAACGTAATGGAGCAAGGGCCAGGATGCAGCCACCTCGATTCTCTGCAACCAAGTTGCTTAGTAGACTGCCATAGCCAACAAATATTAATAACGTACGCATCCATTCTCATTCTGCACGAAGCTCATAAAAAACTTACACTTGTAGTCCTTCCTCTGCAATATTTGCGAAATTATGCATTTATCGCTTGTACACATAATTATTTTAATTGTAAGCTGTATGAACTAAATGCAAAATTTGGATGTCTGTCCTCTCTTTTGTCTGTTTCAAAATCTGTATATGTGTTGGGAAATTCTGCGTGTTGTTGTCTGTGTTTACGCAAAATTATGAGGTTAACAGCCACATGTTGCAGCCGTTTGTTTGTGTTCTTGTAAATATTGATTCGAATACTTTGCAGGAGTTGTCGTCATTGCATCTGATGGATATTGGTCACCTCGCACCAACAATGTTAGTTTTCTCCTTAAAGACTTCCTACCACTTGGTTTCGTACATATGTTTGTAAACAAACGCAATCGATCAGCAAGGAATATGCTGATTTTTTTTCCGGATCAATTCTTACAGCAGTCCGTGTACTTTTGTGTTTGTGTTATTTGTTTTCCACAAATTTTGAATGGCCTCGCTTTGCAGCATCAATTTTGAACTTTTGTTTCAATTACGTCCATTTGATTACAACTCTTCACTGTTTTGTATCAGAAAATATGCATATACGTGCCAACTGTACTTTTTGTTGTAGTCAACTTATAACTTTACTGAACTCACATAATCTCAATCAATTGACATTACAATCTTTGTTTTAAAAATCACAAACGGCATTAGCAATTTGACCGAAAATGTCCAGGAATTTTGAAATGGACTGTCAGAATTTAGGTTGTTTAAAGTGCATCGATCCAAATTAGACAGCGGACAAAATGTGTACACCACCCCTGTAATTTCCCCTTCAATCTAATTTGTATGATTTGCTCTTTCATAAAGGGGAAGGAAAAGATTGAAGACAATTGCCGAACAACAAATCCAAATGTGTGACACAATCGCTGGCTCTTGTCGGAAGCGGCCAGTTGCACCATTCATTTGTTACAGGTACTAGTTGTTTATTTTGACAATATGGAATTACATTTTTCGTACTGAAATTACGCGCCTCGTCGAAGTTCAGTTTGTGATGTTTGAAATTGGTTTTTTTCCGCATGTCTGAAAATGTTTAAATTGGTGTCGATTCAGTCCCGGATGTACGAAAGCTGTATTATGCCGATTTCGGGGCCAGCTTGACATAAAAACTTGCATATATATATGTATTCATATTTAAGATTTAGTGATGATAAGCTTCACGATGCTTGCATGTAGCCAGCAACAATTCAAGGAAATGCAAGGGCCAGACTATACTGGACAAAAAATGATGAGTGTCGAAATCTGTATTCTCTATAATACACTATGATGGAAACATATCGCTGGGTTGCTATCCACACGTTGTATTGAATGGTCGTAGTGGCCTTGTGATTGTTTCACGTTTGTAGGATTGTAGCATGTAATAAGGTCACCTTCCTATTGTTTTTGTAAATTTCAATTCTTTGTAAAAGTCCAGCTACGTTTTGTCGCTGACTTGTTGCTGCAACTGTTATTTGTATTTGCAATCTTATTTAATTACCAACAATGCACGCGGATTGCGTTTGGCATAAAGTTCTACTTAAAGTAATTTTGGACTCATAGTTGTTACTTGTCTTGTACGCCTGTCATTTACTTGGTTAAAGACTAGAAAAGAGATTGGGGAAAGGTGGAAGGCACTCCCCTCTGATGAGAAAAAGAGGTTTGTGGAAATGGCTAAGGCGAGTGCTGAGGAACACGCCAAAGTTGTACCATCTGCACCGAAGTCTGAAAAGGTCATTACGTACTTCATGTTTTCGTAAATGCATTTGGCTAGGTCCTGCTTTCCTGACATTGTTGGTTGTATTTTTGTATTAATTTAAGGGTAAAAAATGTGCAGGGTAAAAGCCAACTCCGCATATCATTGAAGTCAATTGTTGAGCTAGTTAACCGGTTCAACGAAGCACAAAAGCAGGCAGTCATTGACATTGGGTTTGCTGGCCTCCTGGGGATGAAGTGTACACGTATAGATCACGACTTGTGCGCATGGTTGGTACAGAACTTCGATCCTGACAGTAGTTCATTGAATGTTCATGGTTGTCAAGTCAGGCTCACGTGTAAGGCAGTTAATGTTTTATTGGGAATACGGTGTGAAGGTGATGACGTGCAGTTGGCTGGGTCATTAGAAGCATATCCCAATATCTACGATGAGGTTGGAGTTGTTAACGGAGTCATTCCTTTGAACAAGTTGAGACTTTATCTGACCGAGACTGATGGTGCGGAGGACGAGTTTCGTCAGAAATTTGCGCTGTACGTGTTGGGGGCCATGTTGTGTCCTACCACAATGACCGGCTTGAATCCATCGTTCATTCATGCCGTGAAGGACGTGAATCGTATGCGAGCTTGTAATTGGGCAAAGTTGACACTGCAATGCCTTCACAACGGTGTTCGCAAGTATAAAGGTCATCGCAGTGCAACTGGATGTGTTTTCCTGCTAATGGTATGCCAATAACTTGATTTTTTTTCCATTCCCCCCTTCATGTGTTTCATGCATTGTTCTGTCATGGTTCAACAAATTGGCCTTCATTGGGACATACAATGGTACCTACTTTGTGAGTACGACAAACAACACTCTTCCTGACCAAGTATGGTACTCGCACAAATATATTTTCTGCGAGTACCGTCATGAATTTAAGAACAACGAGTACAGGGCAAAAAGTATGCCGAACCTCAATGGAGGAACCAATTAAAACTAAGTTGCGAAGAGGGGAACATGAACATAATTTTTTTTCCTTGGTTTCATCAATAAAGTCGTTGGTGTGCTGTACATTTTTTTCCCCAAAAAACATTGCATGATATGTGCCTATAAAGTTGACAGCATCCTCAACAAAATCGGTATTCTATGTATGTTCCGCTGCAAAATTGAGAATAATGAATGTCATTGTTACTGAATATAGTTCATTTTTCTGGGAAGAACAACTTAATTATGGTGTGCCCCTTAATGTCCACAGCTGTTGTACCTTGATTGTGTTTGTCTGACCTCGAGTACGACGCGGTCCACACCTCGGCTTCATGATTGGGGTGATACCCAAATACGGGAGACGCTGCGACGTATGAGAAGGAAGCACAAATTCCCAACAATTGCGGTAAGCACTCCTACCACTGTGCACATTTCACACCATCAATCCACTTGTCTTCAACATACAATGTCAGACTTCATTTATGCGTTTCTATGATTAGGTGGAGTTTGATTCCAATAACGTGGATGATGCTGACATGGATGCATGCCATGTCGAGAACCAACAAAAAGGACAGTACAACAAAGTCCGTATGACCAATTTGGAGTCCGACATTCGCGAAGTGAAGGAAATGATGAAGCAAGTTCTCCACAACCAAACAGATTTAATGGAGATGTTGCGACATTTCGAAGCCAAGCAAGTTGTTGGCAATGACAAGGTAATCCATTCAAGCATTACGCAATTTTCACACAGTTGACCCACATCATTTGAAGATGGTTTATATGACTAAGTTCACGAATGTGTATGTATGATTAGGTGGAAGGCAATGATGTGTGTATCATTAACCTCTCCTCCAATGTTGCTCAACTGAAGGAAATGCTGAAGCAACTGCTTCAACGTTTCAGTTTGGGCTGCAATGAACCGTTCACTGAACAAACCAATTTACGTGAACTGAAGCAAATGCTACACCACCTCATCGAAGGTATATTCTCTACACCGCAACCGGCAGGCGTGGCCCAACAGGGTGTGGACCCTGCTGTTGGAGTCGAGGCGCATGACGATGGCGTGGTCAAACCATCTGACGAAGTAAACCCAATGGAGTGTAATATTTCAGATGTACAAGGGGTGGATCACCAACAACAGATTTTGAAGGGAACCTTGGCAAGGGACAAAAGTCATTTGCATGATGGGCACAAGCTGAACATTGAAGAAAGTGGGGACAACAACAAGAAGGGAGGCCTTCGGTCAGGGGAAACATATGAAACTGAAGATAAATACACTCATGACCTTCAGTCAGTGGGCGTGAAGAACGTGGCGTGCGATGTGCATACTTCTCTTACTAAGCTTGGCAAACCATTGGGAGCAACTGGAATCGTTACAGGAAGTGCAAAGGGAAGACGAAAAGGAAAAGGAAAAGGAAAAAAGCGTGGAACTGGAGTTCAAGCCACTGAGGTGGGGGATATGCAATTGTGCATCGATAATAAAACAAATAGTGGAGTTGACGACATCGGTTCACCTGTGGGTGTTGATGGTGTGGACAATGTGAACAAGGTACAAATACCGCCTTTCATGCCCCACAAGTTCTGAATACCCAATTCATGCCCACATCAATAATGTTTTGCTAATTTTACAATCATCTGTGTTGTATTGTACTAGTTGTCAAAGAATTGCATGTTTGCAGTTATGACTGCTGCCATATGTTAGTACACATTTCTAACAAATTCCGCACCAAACATCACAAGTTGTGGCATCGTCTGAGGCTCACAGTTTTTACATCATTTCACGTTGTTTTTTATGACTACCGACCTTGTAATGTAAGCTTCAATTTTTTTATGAAATGTGTACTGTTAGTTGGCTGTTTATTTTTGTAGGACTCGTTTACGATGTTGGACAGCGAAGGGTTGTTATCGGCGGAGGAACAAAAACTTCTTAACTATGTATTTGACGATAGCAAAAATGAAATTTATTGTTTCATTTACTACTTGCAAATTTAAAATGACAGTCCACTGTGAAATAACTATCATTCTAAGGATCATTTTTTGCTTGTAGGGACATTGTTGTTTCCATGAATCTTCATGGACGGCCATGTAAAGTTGCCACCCGGCGTGACATGCGCACGCTCAAACCAGGGTCCTGGCTATCTTACACTGTAAGTGTTGGCTGCACAAATATGAATCTGCGTTTTTCAGTACCCCTGAACTCAAAAACCTTTCTAATCAACTTGCCTTGTGTCTTGCATACAATGTTCCAGCCAATCAACTTGGTGGTGGTGCAATTGACTAATCGACAGAGGGATTTACACAATGACGGGAGGCACACTAATTGGTTCTTTCCCGTATATCTGTCGGTAAGTAAGTGTTTAAAGCTACGTTGTGTATTGTGTATGACATATTTTGACAAATGTTTCCGTCAATGACCTTTATGCATTACACATGCAGACTTTGATTATAAATAAAGATATGCAACCTCTGCACCATGAACATATCGTCACATCATTTTTCGGACATGACAGATACACTGCTGCTCTTGATGCATGCCAGAGGGTAATATCAATATTCATCCCGTTATATTAAAACGAAAATATGAAAGGCATTACATGTTTACATGGCCTCTAAACAAGGTCTGCCGTTGTGTTTACGTGTAGATTTACATGCCTTTCAATTACAGAGGAGTGCATTAGTTGTCCGTTAAAATTGATATGGTGGACCGTGTAGCCTACCTATTCGACTCGGTCCCATCCAACCGACCGAACAAAAGGAAGCTAAATGCGGCTAAAATTTTGGTATGTCCTTCTCGTGCATTTTTTAACACTACAAAAAACTTGAACATCCTTTACGTAAACCAGCTTCAACCTTGTGGAACAGGTTCAAACTATGCACGACTTGCTGCAACTACACTTTGGAAATGATTATGTTACAGACGTGCGTAGCTTTCACCTCTGCATGTTAGATGAGAGGCCAGTACAACAACTGGACGAGTAATCCACAATCCCTCCCTCACATTAATGTCTATGCTGCATGACTGACTTAACGAACCTATTAAGTATTGACGACAACTTTAATGTGAAATTATTTTTGTAGCACGTTTGACTGTGGGATGTTCGTCATCAAATTCATGCAGCAACCTGATTTAAGCCCCGGTCCACACAAGGTACATTCTACCGCTTAATTTCCATTTGTCAATCAAATCCTTCCTTGTATGTCCTGCAATTTTAACTGATTTGTCTTATGATCTTTCTGTACAAAGTTCGCTCCCTCTGTGCGTCATAAGTTGTTGGTTGACATCGTTATGGATGTCAATAATGCAAAGATCGCAGAGTACCGGGAGTGCCTTCATATGAGCAATTCCACAAGCTAGGCCAGTGATGGGATTGGGCTGCCAGTACGCCAGTAATTTGGGTGGCAATAGGACTTAACTAATTTTGTATTGTTTGATTTCGATATGGATGTTATTTATGGCTCCCCAGTATTGTTTTTGCTGGACGATGTAAATATGGACTAACTGCAAAGTGCAAGTCAAACGTAAACATGGATCAAACATGTCGATGTGGCTGCTGACTTAGTACTATTTTCTTTACGCATGTTTCTTGTTCGGATGAATGCGACTGTAACTGTATATAATTTACGGCTGCTTTTGTTGCCGAAGTTAATTTATAATTTAATTACGAAAAAGGGAAAATTAATTTTCAAAAATGAAAGAAACCACATTATGAATGAAAACTCAATACTCTTCGTAGGTAGGTTATATATCAGCCCATTAGCACATATGACTCCAGCCAAAACAAAACTTTCATGGCTTACAGGAAAGGTTAAAAAAAAAAGAAATCAAATCTACATATCTGCTGCATCATCAGCAGCGTCTTCTGAAGAGTTGTCCGTACTATCTGATTGACTGTTCTCATCCATTGTCTTATCAGACTTCGCTTCGTCCGCCGCCAATTTCTCATCGGTCAGCCAATCAACGTTCTGCTTGATAGCGTCGACTTGCCGCTCCAAACTTGACAACCGTGTGTCCACTTCATTCAGCCTTTCGAAGATAGCTTGCAACTGCTCGAATACAGGAGCAACATGAGCTTCAACAATAGCTTCAATCTTGTTCGAATCAGACATTTTGTAGGAATATGTGTATGGTTTATTTTACTGACTACTTTTTTAAAGGAATGTACAGATTCATAATATTACACAACACTATGCTGTAAGTATTTGTAATATATGGTACATGACTTGTATGTTTGCAGAAGCCCTCATGCATTGTGACATACATTGTATTAATTTCTCAAACTGGCCGAATTCATCTTGCAAAAATTCGTTCCTTCTTGCATGCACCAAGTCATCCGTTCAGTACCCCTGATCGTCCATTAATTGGCATTTCCAACACACATGCATTGCACCTTCCATCAGTACTATCCCACTGTCATTGATGTCCACACCCACAGTTCATCATACATTCACATTCGTCATTTGTATTTGTGCCCCAACCCAATTACATGTCTACTCATCCATAAAGGTTAGCAAAATTGCTCTTATCAGATACATATGCCTTTCCAACTGCACCAAACCTATTAAATGAAATACCCGCAGTCAGTAAGTTGCTTTTACGCAGTTTGGGGTAGGTGTTGCCACCAAACAACAATAAGTGTGTTCACATCTTTAAACCTACCACCAACGTATTAATGACTACGGGTTTAAGGTAATTTAACATTTACAACCAACCATAAAAAAGTTTGGAACCAGTGTTGTTTCCTTTGCATTTGGGTTTGTTTTTGCGTGCATATATTCTTCGTGAACCTGCGAAAACAAAGTTGGACTCAATCAAGAACCTTCACACCTATGGATGCACACCACGGTAAACGCAGTCGTGGACAATCACTTGCAACGGCTGACAGCTCCCGACCGAAGTCACCAGATTTGGATTATGCAGGTGGGTATATCGATTCCTTCGGTGATCGACGTTTTTTTGAAACAGGGTTCCCACTGTGGAGTTTTGAACCTCTACGGGATTACAACTGCACCCCAATACAAGATGCTTGCCTGGGGAAGTATTTTGGAATTCCAGTTTCACTGTTTGCCAAACGAGTTCAGTGTGAACACCACTGTCGATGTGCTTTTCTGAAGGTCACAAAAGCCCGGTCGGTTGAAATGCAGCAGCAATTCCCTCATGTCAGCGAGTCCCAAGTTAGGCATCGTTTGCAAAGTGAGGTTGATCAGATGACTCGTCGACTCATTAGGAACTCACGGATAGAGGAACCAAAGGCAGAGTCGAAGATACATGGATCGAACCTGGCATCTGCGATCAAGGCTATAATGGAGGATCCTGCACTGGTGTCGGACCCTGACCTTTCAGATTACTCAGACTCCGAGGTTGTTGATTTGAGCGAGGATTAGCAGACCTGGACATGTGTATGACATAGTAAGCGTAGTGTTCTAAGCTGGCATCGTCGAGCGAAAATAAACGACTTAGAAACTAACAGACCGTCATACTCTGCTAACCATTGCAACGGTGCATGCGTTAATGTCTTAATCATGTCCACTTTGTTGAAGGTATTTTTTTGGGTTACCGTCCTCGACTAAAACCTGTCTTTTGATTTTTGTTGGTACGATGACAAGGTAATTTCTTTTGTAATGTCAATGACCGATATCAGAAACTATGGTGTAACCTATGTTTTGTTGATTACTTCATGTTTGTGAATCGTTCAATATGGACAATAAGGTTTAAGTGTCGGAATCATTGACTGGAATCACAACTTGTAATTGCAAACAAAAATTGTGCACAACCGGCCAACGGTGTCATACACTCTAACATCAATATGGCCACATAATGTTTTGTTTTTTCAAACACAACCGTTGTGTGGAAGCATACCCCATGGGGTCAACCTGTGCATTAGCAATTTGTCTCCCATTGTGCATTGTTATGAACTAATCAGCTACCCTTCAAACAAAAAATTATACAATAGACCATGCAGAACCAGAGTATTGATATTCACTAATGAAGAAGTCAGCACGATGGTGAAGAAATGTACGACGCATTCTATATATCTGCTTTCAACTTGCTAACAGATAATAGTTGAGCCCACAGAAAAGTGACAAACAGATACTAGTTGACAGATAACAGATTTGCCAAATCTGTTAATTACAAACAAACCTGCAACAGATAACAGAAGTTGTTCATTAGAACCAAAATTCATGCACCCAGATAAGAGAACCTGCAACAGATAACAGGCCACAGATAAGTGACAATGCACCCACAAAATTCAGTCATCCACAAAGCATCCATAAAATTCATCCACATAGTATCCACAAAAATGAATCCACATACCATCCACAAAATTCGTCCGCAGATCTGCCAAATAGCATCCACAAAGCTCTTACAATGAAACCAACGTTTCCCAAAATGCATTACAGAATAACATTATAAGTTACATCATAATAACTTATAAAATTCTTTCCGTACATTCATTCCATAATAAAATTCATTCCACAAAGCTATTAAGTAAGTTACATAAGTTACATCATAATAAAATTCATTCCATAAACATTACTTACATCATGAAGTACAATACAACAAAAACTGGTACAAACTTCCATTCAATTTCCCAAAATACAAAGAAGTACAAAAGTTACATGATCAAGTACAAAATGATAGAAAATACAATGAAATACACCATCGCTTTGATAATATGTTCTATCCTTTCAAGCCTTCGACCATGGTCATTTCCAAAGTCATGAAGCCTCGTCCTTACATCGTTGAAGTGTTCTACTGTTAAAGCATCACCAGCTCTGGTGTTGGAAGGGATTCTGGACGTAACGTCTTCATCATCTTCAGCCACGAACTTGAAGTAATTGCAATGGGGAGTGGGAGTGGTACTCTACAATGCATGACAATCAGTTAGTTGAATACGACAAATATTACTGTCACTACTAAAGGATTAAAAATTCCAATACACACTTACATATTTTGATGGGCAAACAAAGAACAAACGCCCTTCATTTCCATTCTCATTGTTCTGACAATACGTATGGCAGCGGTTCTTCCCCAATTGCATTGCCTCGTTTGTATTCTTATGTTGCTAATGTTAGAAGAAGAAGCCATGTTTTAAATCTGCATACATGACAAAGTTGTAGTGCTCTGCTATGCTTCTGTTTGATGGGATTAATAGCAGGTCCAGTTTAATTTGAAGGAGAGAGTGTGTCTTTACTGAAAACATCTATTTGTTCAAACTGCCATGTTTAATAGCATTTGCACAGAGGTTACACAGACTAAACTGGTAATAGCATTTGAACAAACATCGCAGCTCAATCTACACACATAGCATTTTGAAACTGAACAAATACAGCAGTTTCAAACATAGCATCTGTGATTAATTACACACATGTTACACACATAGCATTTTCAATCTGAACAAACATGGAAGTTTTACAAACATATCAGTTCAATGTGAAGTAAATTATCAATCACACATGTTAAGCAACTATTATCAACAAATCATACTGACGTGAAATGATTATGGGCAGATTGTTGGAGACTGTGATTCAGTAGTTATCAAACTGAAATAGTTATGAACAAATGACACATGTGATTTTGAACAAACCACACTGAAATACTTATCAACAACTCAGTAATAGTTATGAAGATTTAAGTTCAGTTTCATAATAGTTATCAATGTTGATAATAGTTAATTCAAGTCACGCAGCTAACACATTAGTTGATAGCAGTTCATTACAACAATTCATGCGTGATTCACAACAAATTCAGCAAAATCACATTATCAATCAGACATTGAAAATTACGCAACTATATGCATTCATTCAACTAATTGTCAATCTGCATAATCATACTATGTTCTGCAAAGATGTGATCCTTTCATTTTATGTTGGATCAGTTTCTGCGTATTCATACTACGTTCTGGAAAATGTATACTTTAACATGCATAAATGTTCATCACAATATGTGCCACATTTTTCAAGCATACCATTTATCTATCTGCATAATAGTAATTTTCAAAGCCCTAATTTTGGAAGCCGTAATTTTCGAAGCCCTATTTCTCAATGAGTAATTTTGGAAGCCCTAATTTCCAAATTTCAAATCTATTTTGTGAATCACAACCATAACTTCTTGATTTCAGCGTTTGGAGGACGAACCTGGTTCATCTATGGCCTGAAAAGCCCACGTTATCGTCAACAAATTCCTTCTCTACAGCCGATGGTGGTCGCGGTCGAGCTATGGCTCGCGAAGCAGAATGAGATTGAGGTGTATACTCTGTATAACCTGTATAGCAGAGCGGGAAAACGAAAATTTTTGTTTGGTTTGCATTTGGGAGGCGAGTTTTGAAGAAAAAAATTTCTAAAAAATTGTTTGGTTTGAGTTTTCCTGAAAAACATTTCTAAATCACTTTCTCTCTCTTACGCATCAATTAATCACTTTTTTCTCTCTCCTCTCTCCTTCCCAATCACTTTTTCTCTCACACACACCTACTCAACCACACAATGTAGCACTCTAGGAAACTTTAGGGAAAAATCACTCTAGAGGATCCCAATTCCTCAAATTCTCCCAAAATATCAAATCATCCCAAACTCCCAAAAAAACAACTCTCCCAAAAAAACAACTCTCCCAAAATACACAACCAAACAAACCAAAGAAATTTCTAAACTCTCTCCCCAAAATTTTTATAAAAAACAACTCTCTCCAAAACAAACCAAACAATGTTTATTTTAATTTTTAGTCCGTAACCCAAAAAATCACTAACAAAATACTGTATGAATAAAGATTGGGACCCCCTTTCCCCATACGAGGATCCTCTCCTTGCAAGCCCCTCCTTGCGGCCGTCCTTGCAGAGAGATTGGGCCTACTTTTAGGCCCAATCTTGATAATCTGAATCGTTCATATTTTATGAATTATTCAGTATATCATACCTGTAAAAAATCAATCTGATCGGATATCAGAAAGTATGGGATGGTGTTATAGTTAACAGTTGAAAGAAAACTACTCTGATCAGATAGCTGTCGATATTCGATCAACGTGATTTTCCATAGGTATGTAGTACGCGACGAACTGTACACATTTACTGATTCAGATTCTCAGAACGGGTCCCCTGATTGCCCCCACGGGCCGAACAACATTATCCAATGCAATGCACAATATTTGTGTATTCATAATACATTGGGATTATGATTCCCTCGATTTGTTATATAGATTTGTTGGTTTCGCCCCTTTGATCCTGTGTAATGTACTTACTGTACTTCCCTGTTATCCTAAATTTGGAACTGGTTGGTTGAGCTTAGGAACCAAGTCTAGTTGCCCAGATTTTGGAAGTGTTGATATAGCTAATATGCTTATCTGTTGAAATGCGGAAACAGCTTGTATGCTTATCTGTTCAGATGTTGATACAACTAGTATGTTTATCTATTGTAAAACGGGAAGCGTCTAACATGAGTCACTGTCCCTTATAAGTGGTTGGCCAGGTTCGGAGCCGTCGATGTCAAATTTAGAAAATGATGAGAAACGAAAAATGAAATGAGATATGAATATTGTGGTCATGTAACGGAAATGTGTCACGGATTGGTTTATGGTAATCGAACATTTATGAACTGCTGATGTCTTAGTTATTGCTCATATTGTGTTTAGCATATCTGTACTGGGCGTTGGCTCACCCTATATGGGACACCATTTTCAGGTACAAGTAGCATGGCACCTCCAGGGACATAGCTTGGATGGATGTGGGAGTTGAAGACTCTTAGTTTTTGATTATTTTGTTGTATTACATGTACATCAAGCCACGGGCTTATTTTGTATAGAGTTAGCACTCTTCTTTTGTGAAACCAAGTGTGAACTTGGAAAGCTGTAAGCCTATAGGGCACTTGCTTTTGTTGTTAACATGTAATATTGTTGTAAGAATTACTCTGATGAATGAAAAGCTGTTGATTTCTTTATACCATTGCATGTCTAATATAATGGGATTTATGTATTATTTTCAGGGCGTTACGCCATCCTTTGTATCATCATTCACACAGTTTGCCCTGTTTGTGCCGCCTGCATAAACGGGGATTGTCATCCGCGCGACTGTTAGTCGCGCGATACATTGTCCGTTGACCAGTCGGTTCGAAATTTTATTCATCGGCCTGTAGTACTATTTTAATTTTAATTTGTAGGCCGGAAATTTAACTTCGCATTCCCCTACCTTACGCTACGCCTCGTTTCTGAAAAATAAACAAAAACAAAAAAAATCAACAAAAAAAATTAATAGTAACATAAATTGGCACGTCAAACATATAATCAGTGCAAATTTGCTATCACAAACATCATATCCAAGTACAACAAAATCTATTACTTTGAAAACACGAAAAATTTAATTTTAAAAAACAAGAAAATACGTAAATAACATAAAAATAGCAACTTCGTAACCACTTTGTAGGGCTGGTTTGGCATGTTTACAAAAAGCCAAAAGTCAAAAACTCAGTAATTTGACTTTAATCACATTATTTTAAGTCACATCATCTCTCACACACATCATTTCAACCCCAATGCAAACGGAACCCATATTTCACAAAAAGTTAAAAAGAACAATTATTTTTATTTAAAAAGTGAGGAAAAAAAATTGAACTAAAAAAATGCAATTTTTGTCTTTGTGGACGAAAAAAATGAGAAAAAAAATATGGATGTTTGGGTTAACTTTTTGACTTTCATGGAAAAATGTGTATTACAAAATTGTATAAATTAATGTGTAAGGGAAAATTATAATTCGGAGTTGTGTTGCCGTAATTTTTGACTTTTTCTGAATAGTAATAACTGTTTGACTTGTTGGTTTTTTTTTCCCAACTTGCCAACTTCGCCTTATGTAGTGTCACGTACGTTTCCGTTTCCCTCCCAAATTTGGAACAAAAACCAAAGTCGCCAGACAGCGCTTCCCACAGATGCAGTACTTTTCATGATGACCCACATGCCGTAGCCTTTCTAATCTCACCAACTCATTTCCATTTCCCACATACAAATTTCGGCAACTTTGGTGTCCCTCCTTCTCTCTCCATTTCGGTTTTGCTGTCCACCTCCAGTAACACACTCTCTCTCTGTCTCTCCATTTCGACTGCGCCAGGTCGCCGACGGTAACAATCACCATTTTCTCGAGCATGTGTGAGTCTGTCTATTTTTTATTTCGGAGCACATTATTATTATGACCTACTGTGTTCCACTCGCACGACATTACCATTTCTCAACTAATAAACTGTTCCTCTTTAGGTCATTGAAACCAGACGTACGATTGGGTATACAAACTACACGGGTGACAAACTGATATTGCCATTGACGAGTTCCATAGTGACAAACGGTCTTCGTTCAGCAATGCAGTCGGTTTTTTATTTCTCTGCATGAAGGTAAGTTGCGTATGGGTGATGTTGGGTTGAATGTCCGATGTGGCCCTGTTCCAAGTGTGCGCATTGGTTGTTGATTCTGGCTTCAAGTCGTAAATACTATAAAACGAGTACAACATATGGGCAATTAATTTTCGTAAAACAGTGGCATGCCATATCTGCATAAATTAACCACAACATATCGTACTTGAAAATACACAAAAAGTACCACTCGTACAATGTACGTACGACTCAATGGTCCGTTGATTGTAAGTTGTTGACAGTCAAATTCGTTTTGTTACAATTTCGGAGTAACGTTCTTTCTGCATCCTTATGAATATTGCATTAAATTCTTTGCAGGAAATATCGTAATTGGATATGGGCGACATGTCAGACAATGCGAAGCAACTGTGAGTTTATGTCGTTCAGTATTTCATACTGTTAGGTTTGCAAGGTTATGTTTCCTGTACCTACTAAATATCACAGTCTGTTCGTGTATGGCATATTGTGCCGTTATGTACTGCCATCACGAGGTTGTGCGATTTGAGTTTGACACACTTGCGATAGCCTCAAATTGCACCATGAATTGCGTGTAATGGATTAAAACTGTGTCGATTTGTTAGCAAGAATATGTGCACGTAGGCCACATGTTGCGCATTCTGTGGAGAGAATTTGTGAAATCCATAATTCACTGAGTTATACTAAACCACTTCAATTCATAATTTTCGGTGACCACGGAAAACGACGTTACCATTTTCACGAAAATGGCACAACTTGTTAAATGGCAAGGCAAGATTGACTAACTTTAAAGTTAACTGACGAAGATGATAGAATGCACAAAACGTACATACCACCGATGTAATTTGGCCTTGAACAAAATTTCATTTACGCTGATATTTGTTACAGGCAAAGGAACACATTGAAGGCAAGTGGCAAAGGTTCACGAATCGAAATGGTTGACATTACCGAGGCCCCTCGTCGAAAGCGGCCACTTGGACCATTTATTTTTTACAGGTTCGATCAGTGTCCTTCAAAGCGGCTCACAGTACGAATCCCTCTCGTCAGAAACGTGTGACAGTATTTTTGCACAATTCTGCATTACATATTTTCAACTTATAGCTTGCGCCTGTGCACATTTCTGTTTGTACTCACAAGAAATTAAGATTTTAGAGACCAAAAGTAAAGGCCAAAATAATTTGGACCATTTATAATTGTTGTTGCAGAAATGATGTGGTTATTATATTTTGAGTAATGCTAGGAATCATGAAAATAATATCATGAATATGATCATGAAAGATTCTCCACCTTTGGATTATACACACAATAAAATACCATACACTAATCAATGCTAATCAAATGATAAAAAATTTTCATGACACATTTCATGATATTATTGTCATGATCTCTAATATTACTCTTATATTTTTAGCAACCAAAATTGGACATTACGGATGCATTATTATGTAGTTGGGACAAAATTTGTTTGTGTCAAAAATTGGTCCATAAATGTCAATGTTTGCGATTTGTGTACATATATGTATATATATCCATCCATATCTAACATATACTTACGCCGAAATTGACAATGGTTGCAGCCAGCAACAATTCAAGGAAAGACGAGAAGCAGACAACCCCGGACCGAATATGGTTAGTGTGCAGACATGTAATAAGTAGAGTACCGTGATGGAAACACGTGACTGCTGTGATAGCAAAGTATGGACTTCTATTCCATGCGCACACCAGTCATGTGCTTCTATTGTGTCGGATTCAGCGATTTCCAGCAGTCATAGACGCCATATTGCATGTTCTTATAAACTCCGATTATTTGTAAAATTCCATGTCCGTTCTTATTTCAACTGTGTGCGAAATAGTAATTTGTATGTGCAAACATATGTAAATACCAGAAAATGTGCACACATTGCGAGTGATACAACTTTTGGTGACAATTATTTTGGACTTACAGCTCCTATTTGTCCTGTATGTGCGTCACGTTCGTGTAACACTTACAGAGCCGAAAGGATATTGGGGAAAGGTGGAAGGAACTCCCCTGTGATGAGAAGAAGAGGTTTCAGGACATGGCTAAGGCAAGTGCCAAGGAACTGGGCGAAGAAGTTGCAAAGAAATCTGCAAAGGTACTTAGGTGCTTAGTGTTTTCGTAACTGCATTTAGGGAGGACCTGCTATCGACACAATGTTGGTTAATTTTTTGTATTAATGTTCACGTTAATAACATTGCAGAGTAAAATGCAAGTCCGCATATCATTGAAGTCAATTGTTGATATCGTGAACCGCTGTAACGAAGCACAAAAGCAGGCAGTCATTGATATTGGGTTCGGTGGCCTCCTCGGGTTAAAGTGTACCCGTATAGATCACAACATGTGCCAATGGTTGGTACAGAACTTCGATCCCGACACGTGTTCGTTGATTGTTCATGGCCGTCACCTGAGGCTCACCTCTGAGGAAGTGCATGTCTTATTGGGTATACGGTCAGAAGGCAATGACGTGCAGTTCACTGGTTCAATAGATGCATATCCCAATATCTACGAAGAGGTTGGAGCTATTAAGGGAATCATTCATTTGAACCAGTTGAGAGTTTATCTGACTGAAAGTGATGGTGCGGATGACGAGTTTCGGCGGAAGTTTGCGCTGTACGTGTTGGGGGCCATGTTGTGTCCTACCACAATAACCGGCTTGAGCCTGTCGTTCGTTCATGCCGTGAAGGACGTGACCGGTATGGGGGCATGTAATTGGGCAAAGCTGACACTGCAATACCTTGTCAAAGGTGTTCGGAAGTATAAGATGAAAGTTCAGCGCGAGGCAACTGGATGTGTTTTCCTTCTAATGGTAACGTAATCGACCGTTGTTTGTTTGTACCATGCCGATTACATATTTCATCAATTGCTGTGCATATGGTTCAATAAAATGGCTGTCGTTGCGAACTACAAACTTACCTGTTATTGAACAGCATGACAAATATACCTGTACGGGCCACATTTTTTTTAACCACGAAAAGCTTATCTTTTTAACCGGAAAGCTGCATAGGGATTCTGCCATCGAGACACATAAACACATACATATGATTGTGTTATAAGTTGTATGCATTGTTAACGAATACGGATTATTTTGCTCGGAAGTGTATAGTAAATATGTTTTCCCCCTTATAATGCAGCTATTTTACTTGGATCGTTTTGCCCCTCCCTATAAGAGTACGTCGGCTACTACACGCTCCATCCCTCGGCTAAATGATTGGGGTGATGCCGAAATACGGGAGACGAGGCGACGTATGGGAAGGAAGCAAATGTTGCAGCAACATAAGGTAATCAACCCATTCGTTCTGCACATTTGACAGCATTGCCCCACCTGTGTTATGGATAATGGTGACAGACAGAATTTGTGTTCCTATGACTAGGTGACAAGCAGTGACAAACAGTGACCCATTCTTTAGCGTATGTCATATTTTCAGTTTGTCCCTCCCTATTTACTCTGAAATACTCGAACTTTTGGGGCGAAAACATTAAGTTCCCATGTGGACGATGTTGTAGCCTTACAAATTCAATTTTATGTACTACTTCCGTTATGAATTGTATTGAATGGTGAAGCCCTGAAGTAAGATTTTTGGAAAAGCTTGAAGATTTTGGTTTTTTAACCTTGTAAAAAGGTCAAAACATTGTCGTTCAGTTATTGTTAGTTCGTAATTGAAAATTTATCTTTGTTTATGTAATCGGGAAAAGGTAAAGTGGTAAACATGGGATCGACTGAAGTTTTTATCCACACCAGATGAGCATCATTTACAACAAATTTTTTTTTTCATTTCAGACGAATGGAGGAATTAATTTTTATTAGATATATTTAATATGTAAAGTGTGTACACATACGTTGTGTGCAACTTAAGAAAGCAGACCGAAACTTTACGATTCACAGTTGAGATCGATTAACGATTCAGTGCATTACCATTTTCATTTATGATTTGAATGCCGATTTGACAACTATGTCAGGTGGAGTTTCCTCCAACAAAAGCGGAAAGCAACGACATTGATGACGCAATTGACACACACCATGTCAATAACAAACAGAAACCACGGATTGATGATGTTCGTTTGAGCAAGGTTGAGACCGACATTGGTGAACTCAAGGAAACCATGAAGCAAGTGCTTCAGAGCAATGCGGAAATAAGGGACATGTTGCTCAATTTCCGAGGGAAGGAAGCTGTTGACAATGCAAAGGTAAGCAAAAGCAATCAGTACACATGCTTCGCACAGTTCACAGAGGTTACTTGGGGATGAAATATGGTAGTAACTTAATGTATGTGTTTGTGTGATTAGGTGGAGTCGAATGAAAGAAATTGTAACATTAACATATCCTCCAGCATTGCTGAACTGAAAGGAATGCTGAACGAAGTGGTTGCAGCTATATTGTCTGGCAAACAACCGTTTAATGAACAGACACATATTGTTGAAATAAAGCAAATGATGCAGCAAGTGCTGGCAGGTTTATTGGAAACAGCACAATTGCCTCGCGCAGAGGAAAAGGGTTTTGACCCTACCGTGGGAGTCGAGTTGCATGATGGCGGCGTGGTCTTCCCAAATTATTATGGTAGCCCAAATGAGGGTAATGTTCAAGATTTACAGGGGGTGGATTGGGAGGACAATTATGTGAATGGAATGTTGTCGAATGAGATAATTGATATGCACGATGGACAGTTGCGTACCATCCAAGAAGTTGGGGACATGCACAACAACTGTGGCCTTGCGTTGGAGGAAACATACGCAAGCGAAGAAAGCAAATCTCTTTCGGTTCAGATTCTGGCCATCAAGAACGTTGCACAACAGAGTTTATTTTCCTTTGATGATTTGCAAACCTTGCCACCAATGCAAGGAGAAGCAGACAATGTGCATCCTTCTGCTGGTAAGGTTGCCCAAACATTGGGAGCGGGACAAATTGTAACAGGCACACGAAAGGGAAGAGGAAGAGGAAGAGGAAGAGGAAGAGGTGTTGAAGCGACAGACGTAGGGGATATGCATTCGTGCAGCGATAGCAAAATGAGTACTCGACTTACTGTCGAAAAATTCCCAAGTCGTCACATCACTTCACCTTTCGTATGTTTCATTACCAATTGATGCCGACAGCATTACTGATCATAATTGAACCATTATTTGTGTTGTAATTTAATATTTGTGATTCTACTGCAAGTTTGCAGTAACAAATGTTGTACACTTGTGTTGCAGATTTCGGACAAAGTCCTATCCAAACTGCACATGTTGGGCAAGCGGTTCCGTTCACGGGTTAGACATCGTTGCACCAATTTTAGATGCATAAGGATGTGTTATGTACTTTGCAAATTAAATTTCTGAACAGTGCTGAGTTAGTTAATTGTTTATATTAATAGGAGTTGATGTTACTTGATTGTTTATATTGATAGGACTTGATGACACTGGAGAGCATAGAGGTTTTATCAGCGGCCGAAAACGAAGTTGTTGACTCTGTACTTGACGACAAAAAAAATGAAAGGTACGAATGAGTTTAGGACTCGCAATTAACCTGTTCCATAGTATTTGTGAAATAAGTTTGATTTCCACAATTTTCATGTGTCGTGCTATGTTTATTTGATTCTTGTAGGTATCAGTTCTTTAATTTTTCATTCTCTATGATTTGATGGGTTTATGATGGGTTTATCGATGTTGCATGTAGGATTTTCTTTGAATTTAATGCAGTGGGCTAGGGAAAGATCAGTGGCTAAATTTCCTTGCTGAAGTTTTGTTCTTTTGGTCTTATCCTGCACACATCTACCTATTGGGAAAATTGCAAACCACGGATATTTTCACAAAAATATTTACAAATTCATGGAAACCTTTATAATTTTAAATATGAAACTTAATAAAGTTTACCCATGAATTGCAAATTTTTTTGAAAACTTATAATGAAGTGCAATTTTCCGTAGCTATTTTCTTCTACTCTGCTTACATTTTCCATTTTGATCATTTTGGGATATTGTTGGCTCCAGTTTGTAAAAAACATGTGTTTCTTTTTTTTTTTTAACTTGCTGACCTGTAAATGAGCATTTCAATTTTCACATATTATTTTAGCAAATACTATTGGACATGTCATAAGTTGTAATATCTAAAACTTTGTCTTTTCATTTTGTTCTTTTAAAACTGAAAACTAATCTTCATTGGATTGGAGCCTAGTAGAATCAGGAATATCTGCCATAGTTGTACAACAGAAAAAAAATAATCTTATGTTGTACAGTTAAGCCAGATACGTTTAAGTTTTACTAGGCTGTAGGTTGCTTCTTACTGGTTGATGTCTACGTTTAATGTAGGGACATTGTCGTGTCTATGAATCTGCATGAAATGCCTTGCGAATGTGCTACGCGACGTGACATGCGCACGCTCAAACCAGGGGCATGGCTATCCGACACTGTAAGTCGTGCCATCTGACAATGTTATTTCCACTATATTCGCATGATGGACATCCATGTAGGGACATTGTTATTTCGTATTACGTTTAAACAAATGGCAAACCTTATTTCGCAAGTTGCCTAGTCTGTTACAATGTTCCAGCCAATCAACTTGGTCGCGGTTCAATTGACTAACGGACAGCGGCAAGTACACAAAGACGGGAGGCATACTGCGTGGTACTTTCCAGTATATGTGTCGGTAAGTAAGTGTTTTAGGTCGGTTGTATATTGCAGAAGACATATTTTCAGAAAACTTTGGCTGACTGAACTTTACACACTAAATATGCTGACTTTGATACTAAATCAAAAAACTCAACCTCTGAACCATGATAATATCGTCAAATCATATTTTGGACATGACAGATATACTGGGGTGCTTGATGCATGTCAGAAGGTAATATGAATGTCCATCCCATTGAAGCGAGTAGATTTAATATGAACGTCGGTAATATGAATGTCGATCCCATTTACATGAATGTCAATGTAAATATGAAAGTTCGTACATGTTCGCATGCCCTCTAAACAATGTCTTCACTTGTGTTTATGTGCAGATTTACATGCCTTTCAATTATAGAGGAGTACATTGGTTGTGCCTGAAAATAGATATGGTAGACCGTGTGGCGTACCTATTTGACTCATTGGCATCCGCCACACTGGACACCAACAAGTTGAACGCGGCAAATATGTTGGTATGTCGTGCTGGATTTCACAAATCTACTTCAACACTGTCACATCCTTCACATAAACTAACCCTCTCATTCTGCAACAGGTTCAAACAATGCATGCCTTACTGCAACTACAGTTTGGAAATGAATATGCTGTAGACGTGCGTACCTTTGACGTCCGCATGTTAGAACAAAGGCCATTACAACAGCTGGACGAGTAATGCACAAACCCTGCGTCACGTTGACTTCACTCCTGAATCACTCATTTAACAAACCTGCTTATATTTTACGAGAAACTGAATGTTATATTTCATTTGTAGCACTTTCGACTGTGGGATGTTTGTGATAAAGTACATGCAGCAGCCTGATATACCCAGCGGTCCACACAAGGTACATTGTACCGCTTAATTTCCAATTGCGAAATAAATCCGTTTATTTCCTACCGCTGTAACTGTACCTGGTTTGTGTTATTCGCTTTCTGTACATAGTTTCATCCTTCTGTGCGCCGGAAGTTGCTGCTTGACTTCATTATGGATGTGAACAATACAAAGATGGGCGAGTATCCTTCGTGCATGTGATTGATTGCAATTACAACAAATACGGCAGCGATTTTATCATGGCCTGCCAGTACGACAGTAGTTTCGATGCCGAACCACAACTGGATTACTGCATCAGCTTGTCGTGACAACTTTTTAGGTCGCAGCTGTGATAATACTGATTTCCCACACGTATTGATTGTACACATAATTCCAATGTTTGGGACTGGAACAAACGAGGGGAGGTATAGTATTATTTGTTTGCTTTTATCGTGGCCTGTACGTAATGTCATACACATAATTCCAATGTTATGGGTACAGAACAAACAATGCAATGTCATATTTGCCCAAATGAATATAGTAATTTTTGTCAACCGCAATGTGATATTTGTCCAACAAACAATGCAAGTTCAAAGTAGTAATGTTTGTTCGCTTTTACAACATCAATTATGTTTGTTTGATTTTTGTCAATGCCATGATTTTGTCCAAAACAAAGCAAAAAAAAGGCCACAGAACAAACAAATAGCGGTGACTATAATGCACTTTGAAGGGGAATTGATTACTTCATAACAATGCACAAACGGTGAAAAATTGCACAAAAAATAAAAACAACCATACAACAGACCATTAAAAACACAGAGTATTGATATTCAATTTTTTTTTTGTTCGGCAAAACAAAAAACTGTATTCATGAAAAGCACATACAAGGTGTCAATGCTACATCAAGAAAGAGGAGGTTGGAGCTAAAAAAGGTCCAACCTCCTAGTTGGTGAGAGACCAATGAAGAGAAACAAAAACAGAAGGAAAACAATAAGAATGTAACTCCAAGCCCATCCTCAGAAAACCGCATAACAGGGCAACCAGATGAAACTCCAAGGTAGCATGAACAAACTTCAGACCATACAGCCGCCATTGAGACTTGAGCGTGAACCTTCAACCTCCATTCAGACTTGAGCCTGATCCTTCAACCTCCAAAAAAAGAAAATAACTACAGCAGCAGACCAACAATTACAACAAGGCCAGCAGCAGACCTCCAATAACTTTCCCCAATCCAGCAGCAGACTTCCAATACAGCACACCAAAACATCATTCAAACAATTGGAAAAAGGCCAATATGCAGCAGCAGACTTAAGGCTATTCGTTGATCCCATATAGCAGCAACAGAGGACATATATAGCAGAGCAGAGTTGAAGCACAGCAGAGCAGCAACCAGAAATGAGCATGCTTGACCCCATAAACTAGCCTACGATTTGGGGAACAGAACGGCTAGAACACCCCACTCTGATTGAGCATCTGCCAGCATGGCTTGGGCTTGGTCCAACTCAGCTTTAGTTGTCTGAATGGATGCAGAACGATGTCTAATTTGGGAGAGCATCATCCTTGCTTCTTCATTAAGCTGGTCATGTTGCTGCTGCAGATGAGCCTTTCTTTGCCGGACAGAGGCAAGTTCTGCCATGAGTTTGGCTTTCTCAAGTTCAAGTGCTGAGTGTTGCTGAAGAATGCCTGCAGAGGTTTGCTGGCTTAGTTTGAGTGAAGTAGATATGGTGTGGGCTTCGTTTAGGAAATCCTTTTTGGTTTGAATATCCTTCGAGCAAGTCTGAACCATCTCTGAAAGAGTTGGCCATTCCGTGATGATCTTGGCCAATTGCTTTAGTTGAATGGGGTTGAAAGGATTAGGGGAGAGGTTTACAACAGCAGAAAGACAGGCCAAGGTTTCATCAGGTTTGTGGAGAATGATTTCTTCAACTGGGGTGTTAATGAGGTTGATGAAGGTGGTTAAGGTTTGTTGAGTTTCAGCATCAAACAGATGTAGCCTTTGAGGCAATGGGGATATTTCGTCTAGATCTTGTTGAAGAATAGAAACTTCGGCCCAAATATCCTGCGATGGACCGATGGCCTTTGAACATTAATGGTTTGGTGAGAATATATGCTTGCAAGTAATAAAGAGTAAATAGGATGAGGTTGGAAATGGTAGTACCTGTCCTGATAACGTGCGCGCAGACGGTTGGCCTTGTTCAGCTGTGGTTGTGGCATCAGGATGAGTTGTTTCTGGTACTGATGAAATGGCAGCATCAGCGCCTTCAGGCTCTTTCTCTGGTACTGCTAACAGGGGATAGTCATGAGGACCTTCAAGTTCTGTCTCGCCCATTGGTCGTGGAGATGAGTCCTGTATTATGTCCATCCCTGTAAATTGGAGAACAATACCAGTTACTTAAAGAGAAGTTTTTTTTCCCCAAACAAACAGTAACATTTGTAATTCTATTTACCTTCGTTGTGGTGAACTTCTGGTTGAGGGGATTTTGTGTTGTCATCTGTTGGAGAGGATTGGGTGTTGATTGAAATGTCAAATTCAATCCTCTGTGATTCTTTGTTTGAAGTTTGGGAATTGGAGAGGTTGGATGGTGATGGTTGAGGGCTAGAGACAGAAGGGACAATGTGTTGAGGAGAAGTGGAACGATGTTGTGATGCAGATTGTGTAGATTGCTGTGGCGAAGAGTGTGAAGCAGGTTGTAAGGAAGTTTGTTGCGATGCTTCAGGTGGTGGTGGAGTTGGTTGTACAATGGGTTCTGTGGGTACATTGCTGATGGGACTGGGAATTTGATGAATGTGTTGAGGAGAAGTGGAAGCATCGTCATCATCAGCAGCAGCAAGGAGTAATCTCCTTCTTTTTCTCTGCACAAAAGTAAGTGATCAATCAGGCGTGAATGGAAATTGAGATGATGTAAAAATGTAAAGTGAAGGATTACTTTGTAGAGCTGCCCTGAAGGATTTGATGTAGTTTGGCCAAGCATTTGGCTGAGAGGGATATCCCACTCACTTAGGTCTGTGCTTAGAGCAGGAGCGGTGGAAGGCTCTTCTCTCTTCTTCGCCGTGACCTCTGTCTCGGCAGGGGTACGGGTGGTAGTTCCTCTCTGTGCTTCTGTCTGCGCGGCTACAAAAGAGTCTGGCATTATTTTCGGAACTGAAGGGGTGTTTGTCTGAGTAGTTGCATCCATTGGAGCCTTGCCTTTATGTTGGTCCCTAACCAATGGTTCAGCAGCAGGCGCAATTTTGGCTGTCAAAGGTTAAACAAGTTAGTGTTTTAGAGAAAAAAACAAAACAAATTGCATGACACAGTCAGGGATCTGAAGTATATGAAGAAAGGATACCTGTAGCCTTAAGCTTGGAAGGCGAGGATATGCGGCCCTGAATATGACAAGTATCGTTAAGGCAGCTTTCAAGTGGCTTGTAGAAAATAATGGCAGACATAAGTCCCCACCAATGGTCAAAAGCAGCCGAGCAGTCCGAAGCAGGTTTGAAGAAGAAGGGGCCAAAATCTTGGAAAAGTTTGGTGTTCTCTGTGAGAATGGATTCAGGTTGTGTAGGATCTTTGAAGTGGATTCTGGACCCAATCTCCTCATGGATGGTTGGGTGGAAATAAGGATAAGGGATAGCCTGGGAAAGACCAAATTGCCTGGACCATTGATTCGGACAGTATGTCTCAAAACTGCAGTTGGATAGCTTGGCGGAGGATACGGAACAGCCAACCAAGACATGTCTAGAGGTGAGAATGTGTCTCCAACTCTTATTTTGTTCTTGGACTTGGTCATTGTGTAAATCAGATGGGTCTGTGAAGAGGAAGCGAAGTCTACTGGAGGAGAATTCAAAGTTTTGAAATGGCATGTACAGGTGGGAAGGTCTCTGCGAAGGAAGGTTGTAAAACATGGTCAGATGATTTGTGAAAGTGAGGATGGGTTGGCTGTTATAAGTGAGCAGTTGCTCAGCATAGGAGTAGCAAACAGGTTTCAAGGTGTTAGGTGGTGGGGGTCGTGCCTTAGGGAAATAGGCATACAACCAGGCCTGGAAGAGCCAGAAGGGGCCACCACAGTTGCCAGAAATCTTCTTGTCCACAAAGGAAAATAGGGCCTTGTAAAGGGTGGCAAGAAGATAAGGGGCTAAAGCCATAAGTTGGCCATCTTGCATACACAAGGCAAGGGGGAGGTATTCTTTCATGATCTTGTACCCAGGGACACAAAAAAGAAACTCACAAAGCCAAAGTAAGTAAAAATCTGTTCTTTCTTTGTCATCGACAGGGGAACCAGGCTTGCCTTGGTATTTTTTTGCAAAATCTGTATAGCACATGTCAGTGTTTAAAGTAAATGTCACTTTTGGAGGCTCAAGGAGAGCATGAATTGGATTGCCCAAGATTGGGAGACCAGTCAAGTGAGCTACATCTAAGATGGTAGGGGAAATCATACCAAAATTGAGGAGTAGGGAGTTACTAGACTGCGACCAAAAGCATGCAGCAGCAGCAATCAGCCCCTTGTCCGCGTCATAAATTTTAGTCGACAGTCTAATTGCTTCACCAATGCCCTGGTGCTTCCATACTTCAGCGTCGTGACTTTCAATTCTCCTGGCCCAGCTTCGCCAATCAGAGTCTGGTGACCTCTACCCTCTGAGTGGGTTTTTGCTGACATTCTAGTTAGTCCACTTCAGTCCAGGTTGGTTGAGAAGAAGGTTCTCACCATTACCAAGGGGATAGTATGGAGCTAGCTCGTCTGGGAAGTAAGACGCGAAGGTAGGGCCTAGAGTAGCCTTAGCGACAAAGCTTGTGCTGGGCAATAGGGTTGCACCAAATTTTAGAGGAGCGATACGTGCTCTGATAGGGTCTGGAAAGTGGAGTAGGTCTTCATTGTTCTCCTCAGATTGAGATGGTTGAGATTTTTTCGGCGCCATGGCTTAGGGTTTTGTGGTGCTCTGGTTTTGAACGGCAATGGTTGAGAAGGAGGAGTACAGTCTGGGGAGTTCGAATCAGAGGGAAACGAAGTGGTTTGAAGTTGAAAGGGTGGGTCTTTTATAGCTTATGATGGGGCCAGTATATTTAAAAGCTCTTATATTGGGCTCTACTTTATGTTTGTTTTGGGCCCGTATTAACAAATTTGCTATTGGGCCCAAACAATGGCCCCCTCGTTAAAGTTAATATCATATGACTTGGACCCCCACAAGGGGGGACCCCCATGACCCCCTCTCTCTCTGATTGGCCACTTTATTTTTATTTTTTTTTAAAATTTCTTCTTTTTTTTTTCCTTCTCCAATCAGCAGCCCCCACGTGTGTGTGTGGGGGGGGAATTGGTGGTGGTGCAGGTGGTGATTGGAGGGGGTGTCAATCACTTCCGCAATATTTAACTTGAACATGGGGGCTATTGTTTGCACCAAGTTTTGCCAGTCTCTGTCGACAGATGGTCCACTTAATCGAGGGCATGTGGCCAAGAATGTCCACCACCTGAAAGTGGGCTCTCTGCATGTGGGTCACCTAGAAGTGATAGGGGAAGTTTTTACCACCAGTCATAGAGTTAGTGGGCACATTTTCAGGAGGAAGCATGAGACAAAGCAGGAGCCTTGTTCTGTCGACAGAAGTTTAAAACAGTTTGTGGCCATGAAATAAACACAAGAAAAGGGAGCTCCACAGATAGAAGTGGAGGTTTAGTATTGATATCCGTATACTGTTTTTGTGGCCCATCATTGCATGATCCCACGCGTCTACACCATAACTGCCACCCCCTGACTTCGAATCTTCAAGTCCCCTCTGCCAAATATTGACTGTTCCCCGTCGACCTTCCTTTTCACCATTGTGGGGCATGTCCCTCATCATTATGAGTTAGTGGGCATACTTTCAGGAGGAAGCATGAGACAAAGCAGGAGCCTTGCTCTGTCGACAGAAGTTTCAAATAGTTGGTGGCCATGAAATAAACACAAGAAAAGGGAGATCGACAGACAGAAGTGGAGGTTTAGTATACTTGGAATGCCTAGAACGGAGATCGTTCGTTTCGCTATCCGTATACTGTTTTTGTGGCCCAGCATTGCATGATCCCACACGTCTACACCATAACTGCGACTGTAACTGCCCCCTGACTTCGAATCTTCAAGTCCACTCTGCCAAATGTTGACGCTTCCCTGTCGACCTTCCTTTTCACCATTGTGGGCCATGTCCCTCATCATTATGAGACAAAAATCGACAGAATATTGTCCACTAAACACAACCACAATCCTTGCAAACTGGGCCACTGAACCACAACACTAGGCCACTCACTGTTACTGCCCTTGACTATGAATCATCACACTCTGCCAAATATTGAATTTCCCCTGTAATTTAATAAAAATATGTTCAATGTTCTGTATTGTAATGACTTTAACACAATTGTTGTCCTACATTTTACGTAAATACACAACTTATTTATATCAAAAACAAAATATACATCTCGGGTTTATAATCAAAAAAATGGGAACTACTTTTTTTTAAAAAAAAGTTCGCTCATATTTTCAGCTAAATTATGATTGGATATTAGATTAAAAATTCCTCTTTGCACCTATTTTTCCCACATCCTCCCAACAGCTGCTCCATTCAACTAACATTGAATCTTGCATGCCACCTGACTTACACGCTGGAGCAGTTACTAGCAGTGCTCATGGATTTAGTGGCCACCCTCCAAGAGGAAACATGAACGAATTGGGAGTCTGTATCTGTCGAGGAAAGGCTAAAAAGATCTGGGCACAGGTGGCAACTTCAATTATATGCACTTCGACAGGTACAAGTGAAGCTTTTATGTGGTTTCAATACACAGAAATGACCGTGCAGTTACAGAAGTTGCACAGAAGCAGTTGCAGAATTGGCAGATCATGGGGTCGTGGGAATTTTATAGCTATAAAGGGCAGAATGTTTGCAGAGAGAGAGGACATGAACAACAACACAACTTATTTTCTACATTGTAACTTCTGTGTAGTTTTTTCCCTTCTACTTTCTACTTTGTTACAGACAACACAACAACTTTCTACTTTCTACTTTCTACTTTCTACTTTGTTACCATTAGTTCATCGAAAGAAGTCTTCATCCTTTTCAGGCATTCAAACCAATACCACAATTGCTTGATTTTCTTCTTCAACTTGTCAACTTAAAATTACTGCTTCGTTGCTGTCGATATAGGCCCACCATAATTTTACTAACAATAAACCCATACTTCCATAGTAAACATGAAATAATTTCACAACTCCTGTTCGTAACTCGTAATTCATATACCAATCGGCATGAAGATAAAGTAATGAGTTCGTTGGGTTACTTTCTCCAAATTATACAATTACCTGATTCACCTCATCAATTGTGTTCGAATCATTTTTCCACACTGCTGCTTCAACACTACCGTATTGCCCCACAGGCTGCTTGGAATCAGGAGAAACATCGAAAAATAGTCGCCGTTGCTTAATGTGCGGTGTACTTGGATCCACCAACCCAGTTTTGCATCGAACAGGCGATGACTCCGCATTGTACTCACGGTCAGTTATGTGGGGTGTATCTGCATTTGAGTTAGTACCCACTGTTCGTCTAAACCGAACCTTAGGACAAGTTCGCTTTGTGTGCCCAATGCATTTGCAATTCCCACATTTTCTTGGTCTTCGACAGTTGGACGATGCCCGTCCTGGGTTCCCTTTTGTCTTCACAACATCAGGATCTTCTACTCCAAATTGTCGACGGAATGAATGTTTCCCTCTGTCTCCATTCCCACCGTTCAAATTCCTCTCATATAACTCCTTCATCCGGCTCGTCATCGGAAGACATGCATCCCTAGCCTCTTTGAAACCTTCCGTTGATTGCGAGGCATAGAAACACATTTCGTTGTAGGAAGAACTCAATATCCCATACCGGGCCATCTGTGTTGTAGTGCTATCAATTGAGGGTTGAGGCCATTGCTGGCCATCCTTGCTTGCAGCCCTTTTCCATCTATGCAGCACACAAGTTGGGGGAATTTGTGTGAAATTTTCGGCTTTCATAACACATATCATGTGGCAGCAAGGTAGCCCCAACGACTCAAACTTCATGCAAGAACATCTCATTGCAGCATCCACTGGACTGTGTGTTACTATCCATGATCTGTCGTTCACTTTGTACTTATGAATATAGTAGCATTTCTGACCATCCGGCAAAGGGAACACATCCTTCACATTCAACTTCCCCTCTTCTAAGATTTCATCACGGAACATTCTAAATATATTTCGGGTGAATAGCTCAGCTCCATGTCTCTCTATATCTCGCAATGAAGTAATCAATACCGGAAAAGTGCTATTTGTTTCAGCATCATCTCCAGCCTCGTTATACCTTATCCTTGCAAGAGCCCGATCATAGTGCCTAACAAATTCATATAGCTTCAATTTGTGTTGGAGGAAGGGATTGAAATAAGCATTCATACACTCCGAGCGCTGAGTGCTCTTCATCCCAGCAAAGAAATGTCCACGCATATATGCCTCAGCCCACATATGACGCTTCTCATATGTCTCCAACACCCAATTGTTGGTTTGAAGTCCAAATTTTTCGACCATTGTCGTCCAGCCATGCTCAAACTTTGTCTCATCCGTTTCCATGTCCATGCACTGCTTGAAAGCATGTGCAAAGCCACTTATGTGAACATTTGAAACAGCATTTTTCCCAAGATGCCAATTACATAATCGATGTCTTGCGTCTGGAAATACTCTTCTGATTGCCTCTCGCATCGACTTATCCCCATCTGTCAGTACGGACACAGGTGCTTTATTGCCCATCGCCTCCATAAATGTTTCCAAAACCCATGTGTATGTCTCAATTGTCTCATTAGCTAGCAAAACACATGCAAATATCGTGGTCCTAAAGTGGCTAGTCACACCAGCCAACATGACAAAAGGTTTCTTGTATGCATTGGTTCTGTAAGTTGAGTCAAATATCAACACATCACCAAACTTTGCGTAGTCGGCCCGCGATTTCGAATCTGCCCAGAACAGATTTTGTAATTTGTTATCGTTACTGTCACGACCCAAACCCGGCCCTATGGGTTTAGCACCGTAACTGGCCAGTAATCCGAGATTACCGAAGGCCTACTGAACAGTAATACAGTAAAACAGAGTACAGGGCCTGGCGGAAGCCAATACAGTAAATAAATAGTGTCCATTGAGCTGTGACAATCTGTATGCCAAAAACATTTTTCATGCATTCATACAGTCAAAACAGTACAGTCTATACAATCATATACAACCATTCAGTACGGGGACTTAATCCCCCGATAACAGTACGGTCAAACAGTAAACAGTTTATACAATAAACAAAACAGTCAAGAGACAGGTGGGGGACACAAAAACACCCCAAGCCATAGCATGGCGTCTCGGAACCTCGCAGTGAGGCACATAGGCTGGCTTGACAAAACGGGGGACTAACCCATGCTCCTAGCTCCGGTCTGGCTGCTGAGAACCTACATATATATATAAACAGTGAGCTAAAGCCCAGTGAATAACAATAAGTGTAAAGAGGTTATGAATGAATGTCCTTACAATAATGAAAACAGTTCATTAAACAGTATTTCAGTCTTTCAGTATTTCAGTCAATCAGTCATATGTGGTACATCCAATAGCCTATAAACAGTAGGTCCAGAAGGACCGGGTCTTACAGACCCAACAGTAATGATGGCCAGTCATTCAGTAAACAGTATAGTTCCACAAGGGAACCGACAGAGCTCTGTAACAATAACAGTAACCAATAAATGCTAAGGATGCCACAGTACAGTTCACAATACAGGACATACATTCATTCGATAAACAATATCAGTTCAGTAAACAGTTCTGTTCAGTATTCAAAAGATAACCATTTTGAACATATCTTTACACAATCTGTTACTCACAGAGATTGGGCTAATAGCAGCTAGAGCGCGTCCCCGAAAGCCAACCCTAAACAGTTAACAAAATGAACACACTCTAAGTTTAACAGTTGGGGAAGTACAATAATTAACTTCCTATTATGCCTCGGTGTGTTCTACATCTATATCCTCATTAAGATGCCTTAAACTAGGCCTAAGAGTGCCTAGGATGGGATGAGGATGCAAAGATGCACTTAGAAAACATTTGCAGAATTTTCAGTGAAACAAGGCCTCCGCTCGAGCTCAGGTTTCCCCGCTCGAGCGCACAAGCAAACAAAGGTCCCCGCTCGAGCGTACATTACCCCGCTCGAGTGGACTGAAGAATGGTGCAAGATGCTGGATGCTCGATTTCTCCGCTCGAGCGTGAAACACTCCGCTCGAGCGGACTGTGAAACAAGTCGAAGAAAATGCTGGGAGCATGAATTCCCCGCTCGAGCGGCACTTCCCCCGCTCGAGCGGACGGCCAAAATCTGGAAAATCCAGATTTGACCTCCAAGCTCCAAACCAAGTTTTCTCAACTCAAATCTTAACCTCTTGGGCCCAAATTCTGGAAAATACATCCCAAAGCAATGTATAACAAGTTTCAAAAGCCAATTTATGAATTCAAGCCCCAAAGGTGAGTCAATTAAATCCAAAATTCAAACTCATTTCAAGAACAATTTAAAACATGCAATGCATGAGTTTTAAACCAAATTCAATCTTCAAATCTTGCTCTATAAAGCTCAATAGTTGGAAAACCAAATGAAAACATGGACTTTAGCTTAAACATGGACATGCATGTACAATCTACCAAGAATTCAACTTCCAAATGCACCAAAATGGCCATGCATGCAACAATTAAGGTCCAATTCAACATGTATGAGCAAATTCATGGCCTAGCTCTCTAATTGGGCATGAACCATGCAAAATGAGGCTCAAAGACAACAAGATGGAGATGAAGTCACTTACCTAAGTCTTGTATTCAAGGTTGAAAGCTCAATCTAGCAATCTATGCCTCAAATCTTCAAGTTCTTCTAGCAAATCACCAAGATGAACTCAACTCTCTCCCTCTCTCTACTATGGTCGGCTAGAGTGAAGCAAAATGGGCTGATGAAATGCCTTGGTCAAGTGTAAAAGGCTCTAATATAATAAGACTTAAATGTCCACTATAGGTGGCAATTTGGTAAATAAGTCCAACCTCCCAATTAATCAATATTTAATCTAGTTTAATCATTCCTAATCAATTTTCAGATAAATATACCATTAAATCACAAATATTCTACTGATTCCGAAACTCTAAACGGTTCCTAATTCGGCCGCCGATAAGGCCTTCAATTAGCAGTTTAAACATATAAATTCTAACAGATAATCAATCAATCAAACAGATGCAATATGCAATTCAATAGATAACTTATTCCATTTCAGTTTCGATTTCAATCAGTTCATTCAGTACTTCAGTTAATCCAATTATCAGTCATTATCAGTCCAGTTTAACAAAAATCAGTAACTAATTCAGTAGGTTATCGATAATCAGTACGAGGGTTGTTACAGTTACACACATCATACTTGTAAAAAAAACGTGCATCAACATCAAGTTTTGCACATAGGTAAACCAACGCACCCTGCGCATCACCATCCTCAACTTCTGCTCTACGTTCGGCTTGAATATGGTTGTGCAGATCCGTACGGATGAAACCAACATTCTCATAAGACCCGGATTGATTTACCATATAGTCCATGATTTGGCTAGTCTTCACACCGACATTGCGCATAGCCATTGCTTGAGCTTTGTCAGCGCTGTTTAAACTGTGATGTGACCTCAGATACATCACACAGTGTTGTTCCGCCAATTCATGGTTGTGGTCTGCGACGAAGTGAGTCACAACATACTTTCCCCCTTCACCAGCATCCGCATCGTACCGTATGCGAAATTGGGCCTTGCAACCTACTCTTGTTAGTGCCTTGGGAGCTCTACTCTTCTCAGCAACACGGTCCAAGTATTTTGGTAATCTCTGACCCTCCCTTGAACACAACCACAGCCTACTAACGACCTTTCCCTCTTTATTTGTGTTAAATCTGGATTTTCGTATACTAAATCCCTTCGCTTTAGCATACGCATTGTAGAAATCTTCTCCATCTTCGACCGAATCAAATTTCTGTTCCAGAATAGCACGTTCAACATCACCAACCATGTCATTGCGATGAGCATCGTCAACCATTTCTTTTTTCACGTCGGCTTCGCCATGTTCACCGTTCATGTTGGTTGCTTCTTCATTGCTCGGACCACCTTCGCAACCATGATCAGGTTATGCCCGACTTTCATTCATCAAACGAATGTCATCTGCTTCATTTGGAATGTCATAATCATCACCTTCCCTTTTAACTTCCGCTGGGGCCATACTGCACATGACATTACTACAAACAATTACTTGATGACCGAAAATTGTTAACACAAACACAAACATGATATTTTCACATGGTTTAGCTGTTTGTGCAAACACAAACACTCGCTTGAGAAAGAGAAAGAGAAAGGTTAGTTGCCAATGAAGGGGTTTCCGTTGGAGCGAAGCGTAGAGCAGTTGAAGTTAGGATGCGGGGTTTAGTTGAGGGAAAATAGCTGAAGTGAACGGGCCAGATAGACACAGAGGGAGACAGAGAGAGTGAGACAGCTCCATACCTCATATCTAGTTCCAGAGAAGGGCTTCACTTCAGCAATGGAACCAACACAGCCTTGTAGTTACGTTGTTGTTGGAAATCGCCCTTCGTCAATGGAACGAACCCAACAGGGGCTTCTCCCTGTTAATGGAAATCAACAGTTACACTGACTCAACCTTACACAGAGAGGAGAACAGAGAGAGATAGAGACGAAATACAGAGAGTGAGTGGGATGCAATCATGCAAATACAAGCATTAACCGGCTGCCCCGGTTTCAACTTTTTCACGATTAAACAATTCAATGGTCTTGATCAATTATTGTAATCTAACGGCTAACAATTGGGTTGCATATAGTGTGCAACCTTAAGGGGGTTGCACACTTAAACAGCGCCCTAAATAAATATACATGTTGATGTACAGATGTTGAAATAATTTAATAAACATGTTGATGTACAGATGTTTAAATGTTTAAATAAAACATAATTTAAATAAATGAAATTATTTATTGTTGAAATTAAACATTTAATTGTTTAAATAAAACATCTATTAAATTTAAATAATGAAATTAAATAAAACATAAACAAAATTTTAAAATAAAATATCAATAAAATATCTATAAAAAATTATTTTAAAAAATTAAATAAATAAAGCATTAATAAAAAGTTAAATAAAATTATTTTATTTTTAAATTGAGACATTTAAATTTTATTAAATATAATACATAATTAAATAGTAGAGGGTCAAAATTGTCATTTTCGCATCTAATCCAAACAGTGATTAGTCCCCCCAAAACAATCTCACCCCCAGGACAGGATAGTCCCCCATGTGGGGGACATGGAATCCGGCCGGACATGGAGTCCGGCGGACTAAAAAAAAATCAAACGACGGATAAGGAGGGAGGCCGGACATGAAGTCCAAATAGTGGATAGTTCCCCCTTATCCCCCCAATCAAACACACCCTAAATTTTTTACCAAATCTCTTATATAAGTGTGAGATTTATACAATCATATAAAATATTTTACTAAAAAAATGAATAAAATAATAATTCAATTTGGGTGGTGAGGAGGTGAGACCAGGGCGCTGGAATGGTCCCAGAATAGCAGGTAGAGCGGGGAAGTGTGGGGCCCACTTCGACAAAAAATCAAAGGAAAAAAAGCGAAAAAGATTCGATGAGAATATTAACCGTCGCGGTTCTAGTTGGTTTGTTAGTTACAATTAATGCCCCTATGCTTCACTCAAATTTCTGTTTTACCCCTTACTCGTAAAAGAATTACAATAGACTGTATGTTTCATTTATGGATTTTGAAAAAAAATTAGAAAGAAAAATATATACATATATATATATATGAAAGTCTGTGAAATATAATTATATTTTATTTATAGATATTTTTAAAAAAAATTTAAAAATTTATTAACCAAATAATGTTTAAGATTCCTTTAATTATTAGTAAATATCATTTTTGATCTGTTCATTTATAAATTTATCCATATTGATTACTTTAATAATAAAAAATATATCTCTTTTAAAGTGATCTGAAGAGATAAAAGTGAAATGTTGTTATAAAAATTTATAAATAAAAGGTTAAAATAATATTCACTGATGTAATAATTTGGTGACTTGCTTGTATGAGTGAACGGCTTTTTTGTTTGTCTTTTCCTTACGGGGATGTCTATATATCAATCTTTTGATCATTTTGGTGGCCACGTATTTTAAGTGGAGCCAATGAAAGGTATTTCCAACGAGTTCGGATCCTCGGCAGCCCTTCTTGGCAGCCCTTCCCTGCAGCCCCAAAACGACGTCGTTTTGGGGGCAAATTTTCTATTAAAAAAAAAAAAAAAAAAAAAAAAAAAAAAAAAAGACGAAGACAGACAGACAGAAACCAGAGGTGGAAGAAGAGAGAGAGAGGACGGCCGGCTATGTCTCCCTCTCACCCTTTCTTCCTCTTTAACCCTCTCACCGTTTCTTCCTCTTTAACCCTTTTTTCTTCAGACCATCAATGGAAAACCCATCAAAATTCCAAGAAATTTCAATTAAAAAAAAAAAGAAAAAAAAAAAAAAGAAGACAGAACAGAGAGACGAACTGCTTGACCTTGACGAGAAGCTCTCTCTGAGCAGAGAAAGCCTCTGCATACTTTAGCAGCTTATAAGATGCCAACTGGATCTCAACAGCAACCACCCATCCCCCTCTCTCTCTCTCTCTATATATATATATATCCTATATCAAACATATATTTAGCCAAAAAGAAAGCATATATGCCAAAGGACTCATAAGTATTACTCCCCAAGCAGTAACCTGCAATTTACTGCCTCTCCCTCGTACATACATATATATATGCAAGCTTTATGTCATATGTTTATATATATATAGTTCTCCGTCTCTCAAAAGCTGTACAAATATATGTAAATTTTCTTTAATTTAGATCTTGCCTCTCCCTCAAAATCTCTCACTCTCTTTCTTTTCTTTTTTGTTTTTGTTTTTGTTTTTGTGGGTTTGTCACTCACTTTTTGAAGTTTGATTCTCGGAATTGCTGAGTTTATTAGTAGAATATCGATTTGGGTCATGAAAGTCGAATAAATTTCAACTTTAGCTGAGTTTCAGAGATGAAAAGCAAAAATACATATATATATATATACAAAACTGAGATACACATATATAGAGAGCAACAAACGAACCACCAGATCTGCTCCAACTGAAATGGCGGAATACGTTGGTAAGGTTTCGGCTGCTGCGGAGAAGATTGGGGGTCAAGTTTTGGATGTGACGAAGGTTGTCGCAGAGGCTTTCTCTGCTCAGAGAGAGCTTCTCGTCAAGGTCAAGCAGTTCGTCTCTCTGTTCTGTCTTCTTTTTTTTTTTTTTTCTTTTTTTTTTAATTGAAATTTCTTGGAATTTTGATGGGTTTTCCATTGATGGTCTGAGGAAAAAAGGGTTAAAGAGGAAGAAACGGTGAGAGGGTTAAAGAGGAAGAAAGGGTGAGAGGGAGACATAGCCGGCCCTCCTCTCTCTCTTCTTCCACCTCTGGTTTCTGTCTGTCTGTTTTTTTTTTTTTTTTTTTTTTTTTTTTTTTTTGAAAATTTGCCCCCAAAACGACGTCGTTTTGGGGGCTGCAGGGAAGGGCTGCCAAGAAGGGCTGCCAAGGATCCGGACTCATTTCCAACTAGTTAAATTCAACACTTCTACAACACATATAAAACCATTAAAAATAATAGTAATTAACTTATACATATAAGATATTTAGAATCGTCTTCCAAATTAATCATAGAAAATAGAAATAAAATAAAATAATATATAAAAATAAATAATATATAATCAATTGTAAATTCTATTATCAAAAATAAAGTAAAAATATGTAAGTAAAAGTGATCCCTATAACCCTAGGGGTTGTGGCGCTTTGGAGTACAAGTCTTGAGATCTCAAGTTCTATACTTCTTTTTGGGTATACCTCTTTAGTGGAGCATGAGATTCAATTAATTTATATCTTACTTTTTGAGACTCAATGAGTATTTAATAAGTTAGTTTGGTAACAACTAGAACTTTGCTAAAAAGCCTAAAATCAACAATATTATTTTTGTATTGTTGAATTTGTATGAGGCAAAGACTGATATACATATTTTTGGTGGTGTGTGCTTTGTAATCAATCAATTCGGTGGGTTTTAGTTCTTGATAAGTTTGTTGTGTGAATAATTCGGGCATATTCAAGGGCTTAGTGCTGTCTTTGTTCCTCGCAAAACTTGTCTGGTGCATTGGGTGTATATTTGGCTGCTTCAGGGGAGATTGATTTGGGTCTATTATTTTGAGTTTTTTACAATCTATTTTGAAGACAATTTATTGGTCTATTTGATGAGGTGTTTTCTCTAGATTATTTGTAATTATTTGGAATTCACCTAAGGGTGGTTGTGAAACTATTCGTGTATCATTTGAAAACTCTTAGTTGATAGTGTAATCGAATTTCGGTCCCGTAGACGTACTTCACATTCAAGAATCTATGTAAAAATTCTTATGTCGTTATTAATTTAATTTTTTCGTATTAATTTTTATTTCCATTGATTAATTTACTTATAGGAAATCATCTATTTTTCTTAACATTTCTTAGGACCAACTCCCAGGGGTTTGGTGCAATGGTTCGAGAATGGCCCTCTAAATGATGAATGAATTATTTCCAGGGCTTGGGTATGGCGTCAAATCCTGATAGTTGCACTCTCTGACTTAAATGGTGCCTGCATTGTGGAGTCAGCGCATACATTTGAGCTTTGCTCCTCCTCCTACTTCGGTTAAACTAATATAGGTAGTTGATTTTGAAATCAGTGGAGGACAAACTCTCTGACTTAAATGGTGTGTGCATTGTGAAGTCTGTGCATACATTCGATGTTTGCTCCTTGTCCTACTTCGATTAAACCGACATTAGATAATTAATTATGAAATCGACAACTGACAAAATTAAAAAATTTACTCGTTAACCAAAAATAAAAGTGATCTCCATAGTACTCCAGTTTCTATCAGCTCATGTGTGTACCATTATTTATTAAATAATATTAGAAATATTAACAACACATGCTGATGAGATATATAGTGGTGTTTTGGAAAGTTGGTAAAAAGTTGATTTTTTTGTGACTATTTGGCTTTTTTGTGTTAAAAAAGTTGACTTTTTTGTGACTTTTTTGTGTAAAAAAAAACTAAAAAAAGTTCCCAAAACACCCCATATTTGTTGGTAAAGATCAATTCATTTCCTCCTTATTTTTTGAGAATCAGAAAGATCTTTCATAACTTTTAAATTTTTTTCATACAAGCTCCCTTCCATGTCTCATTTTATAAGGAATCTCATAGTAGCTTTTCATAAATAGTATTATTATTATTTTTTTAAAAAAGATAAATTACATAATCCCCCTTGAAATTTAGATAAAATATATAAAATCTCACAAGTTTAATATAATTACGCTCAAGTTTAGGTAATATTAACCCTTTTATGATTAATTCTATTTATTTAGAATTATTATAGCTCATGAAAGCTTGCACTTATCTCACTTTCCGACCGAGAAGGAAAAGGTGGTCTAAAAATATTCATATTTCATTTTATAATATGATGATTGGGAATAATTAGTAAGGTGAGGAGGAGGTCCCTCCGGTTCAAATTTTGAATTGGGGACTACTGTTGAGGTCCTTGAAACTCATTACAAGTTTTGTTTTAATAATTTAATCCATTCATTTTGTCGAATACTTAATATATTTCATCCTCTAAAAAAATTAAGTCGATCCGATAATTGTAATTTGTTTAATTTATTACGTTTTTAACAAAAAAAAAATATGTTTTTAAAAATATAAATCATATATTTTTCTTAGTTAAAAACATAATAAATTAAATAAATTACAATTATTGAATTAACTTAATTTTTTATATAGATGAAATACATAAAATGTCTGAAAAATGAATAGTTTAAATCATCAAAATAAAATCTATGATAAATTTTATAAGTTCAAAAAATACCGTCCAATTTAAAATCTGAACCGGTGGAAATCCTACCCCAACTAATAATGGATTCTTCAATTAGATGATTCAGCACCCCCACCACCATCTTTCCAATCATCTTTTGGGAAAAAATAAAATAAAAAAAGTTTTGATAACTTGCAATTGTGGATAAGTATATGAATTTGTGAAGAGACGTACTAGGCTGAACTTCAACTCTACTGAGCCCATATTGAATTCAATACATTATTATTATGATATTGGATTTGTTCCTTTTACCAAACAAAAAATATATTTTGATATATAAGATTCTTTATTACTTTTTTGTTTTTGTTTTTGTTTTTGTTTTTGTTTTTGTTTTGATGCATCACAAGTTTTGTGCACTTTCCTTTGTTTGTTTACTAATGGTGACCTGTGTTATGCACGGGCAAGTAATAAAAATTAGTAAATAATTTTAAATATGTTAAAAATTAATAACAAAATTTTATGATATTAATTTAGATAAATACTTAAATAACATATTTGATTGATCTCAATTAAAAAAGAAAGGTCAAAGTGAGATTCTATAAATATAAGATAAAAATAAAAATAAATTAAGTTTGAATTTGAAGATAAACTATAAGAATATAGAAAGTAAAAATTAGATAAATCCTAGAAAAAGAATAAACTTAATTAAAAATCAAGAGTAAGATTAGATCCTGTAAATATAAGATAAAGATTAAAAAAACAAAATCAAGTGTAAATGTGAAGATAAATTATAAGAATATAGAAAGAGAAATTTAGATAAATCCTAAAAAAATGAGGTAGAGAGAAATTTAGTAAATATCAAATGAAGATTGAAAAAAAAAAAAAAAATCAAAGTTGAAATTTAAAAATTCAAAAATAAGATAAGATAAACTTGATAAGAAAAACAACATCTAATATAACTCTAATAATAGAAGAACATGAGAGAATAATAGTTTAAAAAATTGATAAGAGTAAAATGCCACCTATAATTTTTGAAAATTTGTAAAAAAAGAATTCCAAAAATAAGAACCGTAGTAAGTTAAAAATTATATAAGAGTCAAATCCAATCTATAATTTTTTAAAATTTAAATTTTGTGTAGTTAAAAACTAAACATTTATGTTATCTTATTATACAAATTTTAACTCTATTGTTAACAGTTTTTGTATTCTAAAGCTATTTTAAAGGATCACTTTTTTATTTTTTTAAATTTGTTTTGTGTTTATAACCTATAAATTTCAACAACTTTCATATTTTGAAACTACTAAATAAAAAAAAAAATAGCATCACTTTTTTTTTAACATCTTTGTTAGTTTTATTTTTACTTTATGTTATGTGATAATATAATCATTCATTTTAAATAATAAAGTCTTAACCATAAAACGCGCATAACATGAATATTTCTATAGCAGTGACATGTGAATATAAAATTCAACAATCATAGAAAAAAATTTATTACCTATGATTTTTATCTAAATACATAAAACATATTTATTCAAACTAAATTTTAAAATTTGATCATTAATATGTAATGTGTTTATAATTTCAACACAAACATAGTTGAATAATAATTTTGTTTATAAGAAATTAACCAAACTTTTATTGAAGTATTCACATATTGAATCCAATTTGTTTAAAAATTATCTGACATTCAATAATGTAATTGAAATTAACTATTAAATATTAATTAAGTAAAAAACATGCATATTGAGTTTTTGCTCTTCCAATGGATCCAAATGACCTTGTCTACAATTAGTTTTTGTTATATATATATATATAAAGAGTATTATGAGTTGAAAACAAAGTAATTTATTTGTATATTCATTATGGATTTTGCAATCCAATCTTGTGCTTCAAATATTCCTTTGTGCAGTTGACTTTTTATTGTAAAAGATAAACTTATCATTTAAAAACTTAATCCTACTCACTACATATATGCAAAGAAACAAATTTAAACTCATGAAGATATCAAATAAAAAAATAAAAATATAAGCAAAAATATTTTACAACTACTATATAATTAAGTTTATTTACGTCTAAATTTAAATTGAGTGCCCTCCTTATATATTACAACAAAATCGAACACATAAATTAATATAATTGAAGAACAAAATATAATCAAAAAATAAATGAGATTGAATAAAAACTTTTTTCAAACTTGTGAATGTGTTCCAAATACTCTTCTCGATTGGTACAATTTTTCTTAAAAAAATGGGTGAACTCCAACTGCATCACAAAACATTACTCTTTGTATTGGTCTTTTAACCGTTTGTTGCCAGTGCTACTTTTTTCCTAGACGTTGTAGTTGTAAATTTTTTTAAAAAAAGAATAATAAATTTTGGAGGCATAAGCGCATATACTACATTATTATAATTTCAACAACTTAGATTATGAAGAAAAAAAATTAAATACACCAAATAAACAAAAACTAAAACAAACAAAAAAATTTACAAAAGAAAAAATAGAGCAAAAAACATAATATGAGATTTCAAATATATATTTCTTTTCATATAAGAAAAATCTAGCATAATTGGTTAAATCACCTGTTTAATTTCTCTTCAGGGTTCTTCTGTTTTTCAATATTTTTGCCCAATTTCATATTGTATGGAACACCTGTTTAATTTCTCTGCGGGTTTTTCTGTTTTTCAATATTTTTGTCCAATTTCATATTGTATGGAAGTAAGGTTTTGAGATTTATAGTTTAATTAATTTATTTATTTTGAAATATCTTTGAGTAGGATATAAATTTGATGAAGGAATTTGAATTAGGGTGAAACTTATCATTTATCTATAAATATTTTGAAAAAATCCTATCCATATGATATTATATACATCCATACCCTAAAGGGTGGTTTGTGATGATCTAAATAAGTGCACTTTTTGACTTTTTATAAAATATGAGTTGGGTATGGGTTGGATTTGAAGTGATGTGATAGAGAGGTGATGCGACTTAAATAAGATGATGTGACTTAAATAGGATAGTGACTTTTTGACTTTTTTAGATTATGGCAAACAAAGTCCAAGTAATTAAAAAGTCAAATAAAATATATTTAAAAAGAGGGAAAAATAGGAAAATAGAATGAGAGAAGAATAGATATACTACCTAGGAAAGAGTTTAATGAGATGTTAGGATTGAGAATTTGGAATGTAGGGTTCTTTTGTTTTCCAATATTTTTGAGCAATTTCATATTGTCATAGAAGTAAAGTTTTGAGATTTATAGTTTAATTAATTTATTTATTTTGAAATATCTTTGAGTAGGATATAAATTTGATGAAAGAATTTGAATTAGAGTGAAACTCATCTTTTATCTATAAATATTTTGGAAAAATCCTATCCATATGATATTATATATATCCATGCCCTAAGTAATTAAAAAGTGAAATAAAATATATTAAAAAAGAGGGAAAAATAAGAAAATAGAATGAGAGAATAATAGATGTGTCACCTAGGAAAGAGTTTAATGAAATGTTAGGATTGAGAATTTGGAAATTTTTAAGAGATTACTACATATTCATATGATATTATATATATATATATATATATCCATGCCTTAAGTAATTAGAAAGTGAAATAAAATATATTAAAAAGAGGAAAAAATAGGAAAATAGAATGAAAGAATAATAGATGTGCCATATAGGAAAGAGTTTAATGAGATGTTAGGATTGAGAATTTAGAATTTTTTAATAGATCACTACATTTGGTTATATATATTTTATATTTTATTTTATTTTATTTAATATTTAATTTATATATTTATATTTATTATTTATAGTACATAGTATACATAGTATAGATAGATTTTTTTCTTTTTTTTAATGACTGGGTGTTCGGATCAACTTATATGAAACTCAACTAAATTTGAGATTCACCTAAAGCGCTTCCTCCATGTGCATTGAACAAATCTTGAATAAAGTTTGCGGTCATAACACTAATGAGTTGATAGCACATAATGATAATTGAACCTAAGACTTGAAGACAGCACACCCCCCATTCCCAAAATACATGCATTGTTCCTTTTTTAAGTGCTAAATTCACTAATATACATGTTAGATGTCTATTTAAAAACGTCCAGAATTATTTCGTGATATTTGGAGCAAGTTGATATTTTCTTAATTAATTTATGTGATTTTTATATTTAAAATTTTTAAAAATTATATAAAAATAAAAAACGTCTTGATCATTGTGGTAATTAGTGATGGCAGTGGTGAAATTTTACTTTTGTGTTTGTTCTAGCTTATACATAGTGAAATTTTATTGTGTTTTTTCCCTCAATTTTTTTCGAGTCAAAATAGATTTTATTTGATAGATCTGTATGAGAGAATTTTAAAAATACAAATTATATAAAAACATAGATATCTACATACAAAAACATGCAATTTAAAGTTGAAAAATGATTTGAATTATGTCTTGTATAGTTGGAGTCCGGATCTCCTCCTTACAACTCCTCCTTGCAACGACTGAGATCAGCCGTTGCAACATCCAACGGCCATAAAAAAAAATAAAATAAATTGGCCGTTGGATGTTGCAACGGCTGATCTCAGCCGTTGCAAGGAGGATTGCAAAGAGGAGTTGCAAGGAGGGGATCCCAACTCGTATAGTTGTTGTCTTCTTGTCCTTATTACATCAAAATTTATAAACTTGCCATTTTTATTATAAATTTTATAGAAAGGGACTTATGACCAAAAATTTATTATTCATTCCATACATGCTTAGAATTTGACGCTATATTTATTGAAAATTTAACTTTGCTACATATATGCACTTGCATACTTTTTTTTACTATTGATGCACATCATATATCAATCCTGCCCTAGATGTGATTAGTAAAAAAACCAATAATGTTGACGAGTTTTAACCTATACATTAGTAGGCCATCAATTTTTTTCCTTTATAAAAAATTGGTAAAAACATTACTACTTTCAGAAGAAACTCATCAAAACTTTACTCCAATTGAAAAAAATTCACAAAACACGTGGTGTTCACAATTAATGTCCAGATCTTAATAAATTGTATACACATTTCTACAGATGATAGCTTTTTTTTATTTTATTTTTTATTTTTGGCTGGAGTGCTTGTCACCTAATAATAGTGATCAAGATTTTTGTTTTGATATGATGAATTAATAGGCCTTTGACGTTGCATGATGGACAACATGCGTCCGTGGACCTTTTTTGTTCTAAAATTTTCACAGCCGGATTGGTAGACTGGTCAACTACTACCTTTAATAAACAGTAATAATATATCAAAAATGTTAGAGACCCAAAAAATTCTACCAAAAATTTTACCAAATGTCTCACATGGGTGTGGGACCCACATGGGACCCACATTGTGTGAGTCCCACACCCATGTGAGACATTTGGTAAAACTTTTGGTAGAATTTTTGGAGTCTGTAGCATTACTGATAATATATTTCTTAATTTTGGAATTTTAATTGAACTCTCTACTGATGTAGAAATTTTTTTTAAAAAATCAAGATCAAAACAACACATTAATAGGTGAGGCCTATCCTTGGAGCTCCTTTAGAGCTCTTTCTTAAATAAATAATGACTCAGTAATTAGTACTAGAACTCTAGTGAGATGAAAAAGAGATAGTCAAGAGAGATAGAGAGAGAAGTGTAGACCCCACTTTTACATGAGCACCCTCCATATCATTAGAGTTATATTGGAGTTCTCAAATTAAAACTACCAAATATTATTCATAGAATCATAATGATTTATATAACCACTATATTGACTTCGAGCAAATCTAGCCAATCCAACATTGATGACTAATATATATTTTGATTACAATATTAGACTAGGATGCACATTTTGGGTGGCAAATTTACATTTGACCCATCTAATTAATTTAGAGAAATTGAGATTAGACATAATTTTAAGAGATCATGACTTATGCGATTATGGCCTTGTTGTGTTTGGTACAAGTCTCTTCCATTATAATTAATGTAATGAAAATTGCTTGTCCGTAGAGGTGGATTGCGAACCTACTAAATCAACGACACTAAAAATTTATCCCTATTAAATCATAATTTATTTAGAAAAATAAATTTATGTTCAAATTCATTTTACTCATAAACCTCATACTTCATTAATTTAATTTTCACTATACAAAAGGTGGATTCCTAACATTTTCTTCTACTAAATAAGCAGTTTATTTGTTATAAATTATTACATTATCTCTTTATTTTTTTTTATAAGAAGCCAATAAGCAAAAAAATAAGCAATCCTCAAACACATTTTACTAATAAAAAAGGAAAATGATATGAATCCTAAATAATCTGTTAAATGTTTTACCAAATCTCTCACGTGGATGTAGGACTCACACAAATCCACATGTGTATAGGTCTCACACACATGTGAGAGATTTGGTAAAATATTTAGTAAATTATTTAAGATCCCTAACATTACTCAATTAAAAAAACCAAATTTCTCCTTTGTGTTATGCTCATATGATTGGTATACATATTTATAGTATTGTTTCTTTAATCACAATTAGGGGATTAGTTTGAGAATTGATTATTGATTTTATGATTAAAATATCTCATTTCCAAACAAGGTCTTAGTTTGTATTGAAAGAATCAAAATATTCTGATTTATAGCGATCCTCCCATTTATATCACATCTTGTGGTGATTTTCACAAGACTACATGATAGATGATAGACAACGAACACACGGAGCGAGTGTTCTTTCTCCCGGAAGTCGAACAAATTGAAGGGAATGGCAGTTCCGAAATTTATTAGAAAGAGAAGGTGAGTTATTAAAGAGTCGTCCACGCCATATAAAACTCGCCGAGTGGATCTGTATCGGAGTCCAGCGATGCAAAAGCGTAGCTTGGACTCGCGCAACTCACACTCACTGACAAGAGAGAGAAAGAGGAAGGAGAGGAGAGAGTTGGACAAGGAAACGAAAGCGAAAGAGAAAAAAGAAAAGAAAAGAAAAGTAAAGCAAAGGAGAGAGACAAGGAAGAAAGGCAAAAAGCTAGACACCTTCTCTCACTCACTCATCACACAGAACACAGTATAATAGATAGAGAAACACTGACATATACATATATATATATAGAGAGAGAGAGAGAGAGAGAGAGATCTTTCTCTCGTAGATTGACTGGAATTTTCACATATTTGGTGCGCTCTCTCTCTCTCTCTCTCTCGCTCTATATATATTCAGTTGTAGATGTAGATATAGATGTAGATATGCATATAACTGTTGAAATTTTGAAATTCTACATCTTTTTATTGAGAATTAAATCTAGCTACGTTGCTTTTGTTCGAATTTGACTCTCTGATCTTTGATTTTATTGACGAAAATGCGAATTGACATTTGAAAATGAGGACTCAAGGTTGTTGTGTTTCAAGTATTGGCTTACTTTGTTGTTTTAGGCTTGATTGTTCGGAATTTATTTAGGAATTAATATATTTGTATGTATTTTATGTATTTTTTTATTTTATTTTATGTTTTTTGGGAGAAGATTTGAATACATGATGTGCATTGCATGTGTTTGTTGTTTTGATGAGTATACAATGTTGAAAATCACATGACTACTTGACATCACTTCACAATCGGTTTTGGGTTGTTCCTGATAAGTTGTGATTGCTTCTTTGCAAACATGAGGTGGAAAAAATTTCAAATTTTTTCTTTGGTGTGTTCTTTTGTTGAATATAACGCAGAAAGCGTAGAACTTGCTGTTTCCCAAATCAAGAGTATGAAAAGAAGTCTTGTGCAATCTGCAAGAAAAGACTGGAATGACCTACCTGAAAAATTCCCATTGTCACTGGCCACTTCAAAACATTATCCTCTCACCTTTAATCTCCAATTCATTTAGAGATGTACACAAATCATCCACTGCCACCTATTCTCAGTTGTACCCCTTTCTAATAAAGCTAGTTTTCCATATGATCCATTTTTCAGTAATCCCCAAATAGTTAGAAACAAAGGTATTTCTATCAACAACAATGCTAAACAGGTTCGGAAAAGCCTCTTGCAGGGGATACTCTCGGCACCTCATGTCAATGCTAAAATTGTACTCTCCAACCGTTAACAATCCAAACCCTCAAATAGCTATGAAAATCTATCCAACTTTTCCTAATCCTTTGAAGCGGTAACTCCACAAGAACCCTGAACCTCCTTGCAGGTCCACCCCCTTGGCTTGACAACAAATTTACAATCAACCACCCTTCTCCATAAGCCTTCTTCATTCAATATATCTCTCCGAAGTCATTTCCCCATATTAAAACTTGGTTAAAAAGTTTTAAGTGATGAATACTTGAACCTCCATTCATGATAGGAGCACTCATTTTTCCGTAGTCCACTTAGTGGTACTTGAATTTGTCTCCCATTCTTCTGATAAATAATTTCTCTTAAGTTTCTGTAGCCTTTCTACCATTGAATTAGGAACAGTGAATAAATATATATAGCAAGTTGGAAGACTAGCAAGAGTACTTTTAATTAGTCAATTTTCCACCCTTTAAGATATTGTTGTTTCTAACTTGCTTAGCCCCTCTCGAACTTCTCAACCACATTGTCTCCCACTACCAACCCTAGGGATGCCAAAATGGGAAAGCTCACTTTGAAACCCAAGCCCATAGCTAACCCTTGAATATCCTGTACATCTCCCATTGAACTAAGCTCGATTTCCCTATTATTCACTCTCAAACTCAATAGGTTTGCCTAGTTGGGCTTAATGCATCCATGGTTTACAAAGATCGTCAAGCTCATGATGATTAAGCACTTCCCCATTGTGTTGACAAAATATTTAATATATAAACATATATCTTGGGTTTTGTAGTTATGCAATATGCCCAGTAGATGATGTAGGAAAAAATTAGAATATAGCTTAAGGCAGTCTACAAATGGATTGTTGTGGTGGGTTTATGGTTGGAGTAGATTCTAAGATTTAAGATTCTAAATGTTAGAAGTACATCTCTAGTGTTTATAGACGGAATATATGATTTTGGCTTGAAAATTGTAGGAATCTTCTAATTAATCGCTTGAATTCTGTAGACAACTACTTTATGGTGTTATGGGTGTGGACTTAATAGTCAAAAGTGTTATTGCTTGTCTAGGCTTGATCTGTGGTGTTTCAGTTCTGCAAAAGGAGTATTATTGGGTTGTGAATAATAACCTGAGACCAATAGTCTCCTTTCTTGTGCGGAGAAGAAGGGGAAGAAGAAGGAAAGAAAGAGAAAAAAGAAAAGGGTGGGCTAGCAAAATCTCAAAAATATAATACCGAATTCTCTTGAATTCAACTCCATAGAAGAGAAGAATCAAGACATACTAAAAACCATATAAACAGCACCAATCTTAACTTGACCAAAATTATGAACCGTGGACCCAGACCACTTTCATTGTCCAGCAATTGAAAAATTACCAAAATGTGATTGACACTAAAAACATGTAACAAAATATAAAGAAAAACAACCTGTACTATAGTGATAAGGGGGATACTAAGCACTGTCAGCCCCACATTTTTTTTTTATACCTTGGGATTATCGTTCTATCATTCTATGCTCGGTTAGAGTATTTAAATTTTTTTTATGTTTGGTTAGAATGGGATACATAATGACATGATTTGGAGGATTATTTGACTGTTGGATGGAGAAGGGAAGATAATCCGGAAGGGGATTATTTATCCCAAGTTCAGTGGGAATTACAAGTTTGGCTCCAAAGTGGCCACCCAAACATGGGAAGGGCCTGATTGGGGTACATGTGGGCCTCATATATATTTTTTTTGCTATTCAATCTCCATCTCCATCCCCGTCCCCATCCCCATCCCCATCCCCATCCCCATCCCCATCCCAATCCCACAAAACAAACACAACATAGCTAAAATTATGACTCTAAAACACTATAAAGGATCAAAACAAACACAACATAGCTAAAATTATGACTCTAAAACACTATAAAGGATCTTCCTTTTATACCAAAAAGCATTTTTGTGGGGTGTAGAGGTTATATATTTTCTTTTAGGCTTCTTAACCAAAGCTACAACTGTCGCATACTGACTTTGGGACCAGAAAATTATCATTACTTTACAATGTTTTTAATACAATAATTCATGAACAATGTACTCATTTTCATACTGCTTGATTTTAGTTAGTGCTTTACATAGCTGCTATTCTAGTTTGTGTAATTTGACCTCCACATTGGGCAAGTTATTTTTGACCCAAATTTCTGTATTGTGTAGTACTTCTAAGCGTGTAGTCTCTGGAACTAGTATCCAATTTATGTCAACAAAATAAAAGATTAAGATGTTTATTTTGTTGCTTGGTTGTTCACTTTACCTACAAACAAATTAATCTCTAAATTAATTGATTGCCTCCATGGCAGGGGAAAGTTCAATTGTATCTTGAATGGACCGGTGGTAATATTCAGAAGAATTTTCTTTTTCTTCAACATATGAGGGCTTAAATGAATACTGAAGATGGTCTGAAGGAACTTCACATGCAACTGGTCAGACCAGACTAACCCTACTGAGCTGAGTTACAACCTAAGATTTGTGTGCAATTCTACGTGCATGTATTGAATCTTATAATTTTGTCCGTGAGGGGTGATGCATCCTGTGCTAATTCATAGCTATCTTTGCTGGTGTATTTTGTCTGGACATATTATCGCGTCGGTGCTTTCCTTTAGTTCAGGGCAATATAGGGGTAGGTCCATTGAGTCAGAAAATGGGTTAACTAACTACTCTGGTTCCTTGTTAAGTAATGGTTCTGATATCAGCACCTCTATCTATTTTCAAACATCAGGTTCTTCATCCCTGTCTAATGATTCAGTATCTTGTGAGGAACTGGAAGGTGTTGGATCATTCAACACTACTTGCCTGCTGAATTCAAACTTGTATTTGAATACTGATCTTTATGTGTTTGGTACTGGGAACTTGAAGATACTTCCTAATGTTTCAATTGTGTGTCCAATAGAAGGCTGTTTGATAAACTTAAATGTATCTGGATATGTTAAAGTGGGTCCATATGCTGCTGTTGTTGCTGGTTCTGTTGTTATTTCTGCTGCCAATCTGACTATGGAACATAATTCTTCTATAAATACAACATCATTGGGTGGATCACCACCTTCACAGACTAGTGGTACACCAGTGGGTTATGAAGGAGCTGGTGGAGGGCATGGTGGCCGAGGTGCATCCTGTTTGAAAAGTAATCAGACAAATTTCTGGGGGGGTGATGTTTATGCTTGGTCTACTCTGGCTACGCCGTGGTGTTATGGGAGTAAGGGTGGTGGCACTTCTGCTGAACATCAGTTTGGAGGGAGTGGTGGAGGACGCGTTATGCTTGACGTTAAGGACATGCTCTTTTTAAATGGATCTGTAACTGCAGAAGGAGGGGATGGAGGTTCTGATGGGGGAGGGGGTTCTGGTGGAAGCATCATTATACATGCCTTGAAGCTGTAAGTACATACTAATCCCTGCTCAAAACAATCAAACACTGGAGCTCTTTTGATTGTATTTCTTTTCTTTTTGGAGGTGTTGCAATAAACATGAGTTACGAGTTTGCATGAAAAGTAGAGATGCAAAAAACATAATCACACAGAAAGTAGACATCACTTCACAATGTGAACTTCACATGGTTAGATTCATAGGCAAAGATGATCAAGTAGCTTCTCCATGGGAAGGTGATTTCAGGATGGTCACTTCCAAAGTCTTTAACCCATGCTTATGACAACAAAATAAGTTCTCCATTAGAAAATCCACCTTCTCCACTCCCCCAATTGCCTTTTATACATATTTGGGTCATATAGAAGAAAATACCAATTTGACAATCTGAAACCAAATCCAAAAATGCTTTAAATATTTCAATGACACTGCATATTTTCATTGTTTTTAAAAGTTAGAATTTAATTGTCTATTTTTATGTCTGATTTGTCATTAAACCACTAAACCAACCAAAAGGAGCTTCCTTCTACGTGCCTTTCAGATTTTTCTGGAAGGATAGAGAAAGCTTTAATGCTTTATTTGTTTGGTACTTTTATCTTGTATGCTTTTTTGGGATTTTTCTTTGATAATAGGAGATGTGTTTATGTGCTGCATTGTCAATTAAATTTCATATTTTTATTCAACAGATGGGTACTCTTATGGCCACAACTGGTGATTCTCTTGATGAACCAATAAACTCTTGCACTGTTGGTTTACATGTTTATGATGGTTAAATGATCGGTCTCACCTCTGATTTTATGCAATGAGTTCCTCTAAATTATCCCAAATAAAAAGGGCGTCTCTAGTTGCATTCCACATTTGGTATAGCTACTGCTTTGCTCTTTCTCAGTTGTGGGGTATTGGAGTTAATAATTTGTTTTTTTTTTTGGGTTCCCCTTGGGGTCATGATTCATGATTATGAAGTATTAGCCCTGTCAGGAAAGAACAGTTTTTTTAAAGATCAAATGATGTTAAGTGCGTTGAAGGGAGCCAAGTAGAGCATATGTTACATTCAGTCAGATTAATCACAATAACGCAAGTAGCTGTCTAGCTTGGGTGTAATATCCTGCTCCATCATGTGAAGGAGCTAGCTGCAGGTTGCAATCGAGGGGGGCCATGTGTGATAGTAGGGATTTATAGGTTGAAAATGGATATTCCCTGTTGTGCATCCAACACCATTTGAACCCATGCTCTGGGGGAGGGGGTTAAGGGAGGAGGGGTGGGCAAAGCAAAGAGATTAACCATATTAGCTCTGTTATCATTAAAAAAATTTGAAGAATGCATTTGAGATTAGAACTGTGATCTGGGAATATGTTAAGTTCAAATTCTAAAAATGCTCCAATGTTATTGTTGCAATTAACTTCTCCGATTTGATTTTTTTATGACAACTACCCTCTAGTGTTACATGTTGCTCTCGTGTATATTTTGATTGAATTTTGTATTTATCTAGCACGAAGCCTTTGTAGCAACGAGCATGATTGTTAGGGATTTATTAAGAGTACACTCTTTACACTTTACAAAATACCCCAACAGGCTTGTGTATTGAGAAAAGCTGCTGAAAATGGATCATTACCTTTTCATTTTTTATTGTATGGCACCAAGTGAAATAGTTTTGTTTTGTTTAGTTCTTGTTTCTTAGCAACATTTTCAATACTATTTTGTTTCTGATTTATTTGTTTTTCTTTAACTTGAGAAAGATGCTAAAGGATGAACTTAATACCAGCGCATTTTTGGTTATAGACACTAGAACAGTCATAAACTAGTTATGTTCTCATATCTACTGTATAGATACTTGCCAGTTAAATTTTTTTTGTTCTTATTTTTAATTGTATAGGAAGGGATTCGGTACTATAAGTGCAGCAGGAGGGAGGGGATGGGGTGGAGGCGGAGGCGGAAGAATATCACTGAATTGTTACAGCAGACAAGAAGACGTAAAAGTCACTGTGCATGGTTTGTACTGATCATATCTGTATCTGGCAATTTTTAGTAGAAGCAACTATTTCTTATCAAACTATTAAATTCACTCTTATGTGAGATTCTCAACTTGCTTTGTTAAATAATTTTTTGCATTTTTGAACTGTTATGAACAAAAAATTATGTACATATTTATGGGAAACTTGGAAAGGAAATGTATGAAAAAAAGACACATAACAAGAGTTTTTAAATACTTAGATCAATTTTAAAGTTGGAGGGTGAGATGTAATTGTTTGAATATATGAGTGAGTTTTTAAATACTCGGATCAATTGTAAATGTCACTCATGCCAGCTCCATAGACCAAAGGACTCTAAACAGCAGCTGATTGCTTAAATCTGGCACCAATACTGGAGAGATACCACAGAAGATCACACGAAAGAAAGGAAATATTCTACTTAATGCACTTTGCATTGCTAAACCAAGAACCTGATGGCTCCCTCTGTGAAGAACTATGACTGATTATTAGCGATCAATACTGTTTAGGGCCTGGCCTTTCCCACACAAAGCTGACCACGTGTATGTAGGAAAACTTCGAAACCCCTTTGGCCGTCAGTCCTCCTTCCAATTCCTAATCAGAGGCCCTCAGAAAACTTCAAATATCTTCAAAATTTATGGAAAAGGCTCAGAAAACCATGAGTATGACTAAATCTACTTAGAGAAAGAACCTCATTCATATGGATGTTGACACCAGCTGTATGAACATCATCAGTGCCTCCGGAGTTTGACATATATTTTTTCAATTGTTTATGCCTAAAACTATTCAACTTGGTACTAACTTGTAATTCAAAGACTTTAAGAAAATATATTTAGACAGATAGAAAAAGGTTCAAAGATTTTGAAGGGAAGGGTGGTTTAGTTGAGAAGAAGATGAGGAGGGAGAGGAAAGCAAAGTATAAGGAGGGAAGTGGCATTGGGAATATGGAGACATGGAAGAGATGAAGAATTTCTTGGAAGGTCAATGGGATTAGAAGGCAAACCATAGAACCTACTGGTGTTTCCTAAAACTGATGTACAGAGGTTCTAGTCTATGCTTGGATTTCCAAAGTAGTTGAATTCTTTGATTAGGTTTTCTAACACAATTTGATGTCAATCCACTTAAATTCAGGGGTCATTGTCCTTGTTGGAACCTTGAATTTTCCTGCTTCTTAAGAATTTAGCTTTAATGCTGATGAGCTTCACATGTGAAAATATACCAATGCCATGGCGAGGCTGCATCTAATTGTATTCTCCACATGTGAAACTAGACACATGTATGCATGATTGTTTTATGAATATTTGAACCTTATTCTGTCTGCATATTGAATATTGGAGATACTTAAAGACAAAAAGCTCAGTTACCTTAAATAGATACTTAGTTTTCTTAAGGTCACTCTTGGAAATATCAATTTTTTGGGGTGGTTTTCAGTTATGCTACATGATCTATATTTGCTCTGACAGGTGGTTATAGTATTGGCTGCCCTTGGAATTCAGGAGCAGCAGGCACCTACTATGATGCCTCAGTACTGAGTTTAAAAGTCGGGAATGACAATATTACAACAGAAACTGAAACACCCCTGCTGGATTTTCCTACCAGTCCACTGTGGTCAAATGTTTATGTGGAGAACAATGCAAAAGTTTTGGTGCCTCTGCTTTGGACCAGAGTTCAGGTTGTCAAGCCATAGTCTCCTTGAAATATAAGTTTGTATATAGTGATGTATACACACATTTATTTGCTTTCTCATGACTGCATTAAATTTTATTGTCTTCTTTGTATGCACTAAAAGACATTGCCATAGAGATTCCTCCTATCTTTGTATTCAACTCCTTTAGTGTCTCTCCTTGTATGCATAAAGTGAAACGTATATCTCAACTGATGGTTTTATATACATTTAGCTCTCTTTCTGATGTTCATGATGACTGCCTGGCAATTTCGTGTTTTTAAGAGTTGGAGTCTGTGATTTGTTCACTGAAAATGGGCAATTGTGCAGAATTTAGACATTTTACAAGTTTGATTCAATTCTAGTGGGTGGTTGTGTTGGAAAACCACTAGAGTAGTTTCCATTGTCTTTTATGAATTTGCAAGACAGGAGCGTGAGTAAGGCTTTGAGAATTCTAGCAATGTATGTGGCCTTGAGGAGCCTAGATTTAATGGTGGTATGTTTGATATGTTAGGAATTGATACACCTAACCAGGATTGGTGAGACATGAAACACAAACAAGAATAGAACAAGAATCTAAATCAAGCACACAAGAACACAAAGATTTGCATGGTTCACCCCCAAATCGGGTTATGTCCATGGTTGCTGTGGTTTCACTACAATTTGAAGAAAGTTACAATACAATACAAAGAGATGTGGCACTTAAACTATAAATACATAATATTAGGGCAACAAGACAGAATTGTGAAATACCAAAAATACCCTAACTCCAAAACTTAGGTGGTTAGTGTTTAACACTTATCAGGATTTACTCTACCCAACATAATATAATGGTGAGGGACTCAGGGTGACTTTACCACCTATGGTTCGTGGAAGTAGAGAGATAACTAGTAGTTGTGGAAGTTTTCTCACATCTTAGGTGATTTTCATATCAATCTCTATTTTGGGTATCTCCTTTGCTTGGGCACTACTTTTTTAAAGTTGTCAAAAAAACTTAAGAGTCTGTGATTTGATGTGTATAAACACAATACGATAAAAAGAGATTCACTCTGCAGTTCTTTGTATCCCAAAAAAAGAGAGAAAAGAATAAAGAATAAAGGAAATTGGGTCACTCTATTTTACTATTAGTCTACATTGCCAGCTCTTTCAAGGTTTTTTTAAAATAAAAAAAAAAGAAAGAAAGTAATTTAGGTCTTTGTGATGTGCTCTACTTTTTGTCAATTCCTATATTGCAAAATAATTTTTTCTTTCATATGAAATAATTTTTAATATTCACTGCTTGAATCACTTTCTTTGTTCAAGGGAATCCAACCTTTGGCGATAATTATTATTATTTTCTATTATGTTTTGTTTCTCTCTCTCTCTAATTGCGTTACAATTGAATGTTTAATATAAACTAGTTTTTAAGATTCTGTTACAACGTTTGGGTTTTAAAGGTGAGAGGTCAAATTAGTTTACTTTGCGGGAGCAGCATCATCTTCGGATTGTCTGATTATCCAATCTCAGAATTTGAGGTTGTTGCAGAAGAACTTTTGATGAGTGATTCCAGCATAAAGGTAAGGGTTTTACTTGTAAAATATGAAATTTTAATTTAAGTTCTTTCTCATGTAGTTGTATATTTCCATATTAGTTTTTCATGACTGTCTGAGTTGAATGGTGAAAGGGATGGTTGTATACCCGAACCGGTAGATATACAGCTTGAAATTGAGTACCCGCTGCACACGATGAGTGCTTTTTTATTTTCTGTTGATTTTTCTCGTCTTAAATTAAGATTATGTTTGTCTTAAATTTTTTTAAGGCTTAATAACACAGTCAGGTCAGTTAGACCCAGTGGTTTCAGTACTATTTTTTTCTTTTTGAACAATAGGCATACACATCTTTTAAAAGTGTTTCTATTCACTCTTTTTTCTTATTCTACTCTGTTTTGGATTGCTAGGTTTATTGTCAAGAGAGAAGATATTATAGTTTCTAAATAATTTTATGATTGATGGGATTTGGACTCTCATCTTTGTTATGAAGGCAACGTCTTCCCAAGTAGATAGTGTAATAATGTCCTCATATGAGGCAATTGTAGCACGTGTGATAATCAATGTAATTTATTTTTTTATACATATGATTGTTTAACATCATTTTTTTAATCGTTTGTGCCGATTCTTACAATTCTCGGTCCATTTTGATTCGATTCATAATACCCAAAATAGGATTTCAATTCACGAATATGATTTTTGATTTGACAACTATGCGTATGGCCATGCGTTTCATCGACACGGTGATACTTTTTCTGTTCCATATAATATCACTCTACAATTAGGGCTTGACACTAATGAAATGAGTTTGGTTATTGTTTTAAAGCCTATCCTATCAACTTGATGGGTTGTATTTGGCTGTGGCTCAGTGGGTTTTTTGTTGTAGAAATAAGTGGAATTTGTTTCAAATATAAAACTGTATAGACTGTAAGAATCATGCAAGCACTGGTGGAAAGCAAGAGTAGTCTGTCTTTATGGTTTAGACCATAAATTTTTTCTTTAATAGAGGTGGAATGATGGAATGATTGAGTCAAGATGTGTTGATCAGCTTGTCGAAGCTTGCTCTACACAGGTTGCTTTAGACCATTAGATTCCTGAATTGGGATGGCTAAACTTAACACTAATACTATTTTAAGTCCGAATTTCATTTATTTATTTTTTCGATAAATATAAATAAGTCCAAATTTCATTTATTGGGAAGGGAGAAGCATAAGGTTGAGGTAAACCTTCATAAGCCAGGCTGAATTTAAACACTGATACATTGCATGATTGGGCCAGTTTTAATGGAGTTTGAGTCAATCAGCTTTATTTTTAGCTCTAATACAAGTTGCTAAGACCATTAAGTGCACATGTTGAGTTCAGCTCTACTTTGATGGGTCAATATGATCCTGCACACTAGTTCATAAATGCTCAAATGTTTAAAATTGACAATCCTCAGATTCTACTAGATGAAGAAAGAGGAAAGAGTAGAATTGAGGAAAAGAGAAAAGAAAAAGATAACAAACAAAGTTAAAGCTTTAAGTTTGAAAGCTGGAACGCTTTTGAAGTCTCAGTAGAGTTTGATTTGATTGGGAGGTTTATGGGGGCAATTTTGTAACTGGTTACTGATTCAATTTTTTGTAAAGGCTCTTAGTTGTAACCCACAGTATAATTAACTCAATAAGTTTAGGCTCTTTAGTTGGAATGTGTTACTTGTCAATGTGATTTGATTAATAGTTCATTGCATGATGGTTGATGTTTTCCTAGGATTGGCATTCAGTATTGATCTATTTTTAATCTGTTTTTCATCTCAGATGGTTTAATTCACTTTATGCAATGAATCCATGTGACTGCTTCAGTGAGGGATGTGAACATTCTTGCACTAAAAGGAAAAAATTCAACTTAAATGGTATAAATGTACCAAATTGTGATAAATATTCTGAAAATATGAAAGGGCTGAACTCTACCTAGACTTGGAAGTTAGAGCAATTTGGAAATAAAGTAAGCGAAAACAATGACTAAACAGACCCCTGGCTATGCTACTCTTGTATTTGTATTGTTGCTTATTTGGTCTACATAATTCTCTCTATTTTTTTAAACAAATTGCCCCTTTTAATATTTTTCCTTCATCTGGTTTTCTTTTTCTTGCCAACCTAAGAAGTGCACCCTAATTTTCGGATTCCTCATCAAGGTGCAACTTATTTTATCTAGCATTATCAATATGACAATATGTAATACTCTAAATTTTTTCTTTTGTATTTCTCATGTGAGGGATATAACCTTTGTTGTCTTCCTTTTCTTTCTACAAAGGTATTTGCTAACTCTTCTATTCGTACTCTAATATAGCTCTTTCTTCAAATGAAGGTTTATGGTGCATTTAGAGTATCTGTCAAAATGTTACTCATGTGGAACTCCAGAATCGAAATCGATGGTGGTGGAACTGTTACTACTTCCATCCTTGAAGTGAGGAATCTCGTTGTTCTTACGGTATGGCTTTTGGAACTCATCCAATTTTATTGGCAAAATCAGTATGAGGTTTTCATTATTATTCCTTGTCTTTGGCAGGAAAACTCAGTCATCAGTTCAAATAAAAACTTGGCTGCTTATGGTCAGGGACTTCTGAAGTTGACTGGTCATGGTGATGCAATTAAAGGCCAGCGACTTTCCTTGTCACAATTTTATAACATTACTGTAAGATATTCATTTACCAATGTGTTATTTGCTCTTTTTTGCATGGTTAATTATGAGGATTTTGAATAAGAACGTGTCTTTGTTAAGTAATGATGGATGTTATGCTAGGAACATTAACAGCAGATTAAAACATCAAGGACCCTTTTATCGGTTTTTAGTGTGTTTGTATGGACAATAATTGGAGAGTTGAAAGAAAGTTTTTATTTCTGTTCCTGCACTCTGAATTAACTAAGACCAGGGGAAAAAAAAAGAAGAAGGGATCTATCTGAGCATTAAACCAAAAGATTGCAAAGATTGCAGGGATAATTTAAAAGAGGTTGCTATCTGCTGATAATGCAACATGCTTGGGTGGGAGTCCCCTTGGGGGCTTGAAGACTTTTTCATAAATAATCTTCATATCCTGGCTAGCACCTGAAAGAAAACGTTTCAGTTAGGAACATGGTGGAATGTACTTGCCATACCCACCAAAAACTATATGCATATGTATATATATAGATATATAAATGTTGCCAGGGATAAGTCAAATGTTCTGTGAGAACTATTAAATGGAATGTTGTTTGTGACAGAGAAAAACATTATGATCTCTCAAGCATGTAATTACTTCTCGGCTTTCTTCCTACGGAGCACTATTGATTTAGGAGCCACTGGCAGTAAACTGCACCTCTCTATCATTTGGTTTTGTGCTTTGAGTGACTTTGTTGGGAATCATTCATCTGATGGTGATGGTAAGGTATTTGAAAAATGTGTTGTCACATATTTTCTCCTTTCGGACTATCATTTAAAAGCAAGATAATGCCCCTAAATTTTACTTATAAAAAAGGCTCCTAAATTAACAATGTTCAATAAGAAGAAAACAAAAAGAAGTGATGTAATTGAGTTTACTTATAAAAAAAGGCTCCTAAATTAACAATGTTCAATAAGAAGAAAACAAAAAGAAGAGATTATGTAATTGAGGGATCATAAGGTCTGAGGAGATTGGGATTTGGAATTATGTGACCCTATTGTTTTGTTAGGTTGTATAGTTTTTTCTTACATTGGTTTACATAAAGGATTGGCTTTGATTTCCTATCTTCTACATTATAGATGAACTTAATAGGCTTATTCAACAGGATGTACCTAGCTGCATGTTGTTTGTTGATAAGATAGTTTTATCAATGAAATTGCATGTGGGTTACTTCTTAGTTTGGAGACATACTTCAAAATCTAAAAGTTTAATATCAAGTTGGAGTGAGGCAAGGTATATGATTTGGGATTTAGCGATGTCACAAATAGAATGAAAGATATAATGAAACTTGTCGGCTAGGCTATAGTTAAGTGTGACCACTCCCGGTATCTTTGGATAGCATATTGTTTTATGCTTTCACTTTGCTATCTTTGGAAAGCATGAAAGAGTGATGACTCATGAACTATATGATCAAATCCTCCAATCTCCTCACCTCTTGCACAGTCTTTGCCATTAACTAAAAGAGTAGTTAAACAAGTATGTATCTGATATTTTGTGGGTTTTTACCGAAAAATTCAGTTTCTGCAAAAAAACAGTTGTCTGCTGGTACACAACTCATGCTTGTTTGGGATTGGTTGAAAGCTATCTTATATATCTTTTGAATTAGTTTATGTTAATATAATTAAAGCATTTTTCTTATTTCTTTATTAATTTTATCATATTTGTTGTTGCCCTTTGATTTATACAATATTACATTTCTTATGTATATTGACAGGTTGGGCCAGGATCTCTACTTCAAGCGCCATTGGATGACGATGGTAGTAAGAGCGCGTGAGTATGAAGTTGACTCATGTTTCATTACTGCTGATTGTTGTATTCATTTAGTGTCAGAAGAAATGTGTACTCTGCAATTTGAATTTTCCCCTTTTTTTTAGGGTAACCAAATTGCGTTGCGAGAGTCCAGCATGCCCAGTGGATTTAATAACTCCACCTGATGATTGCCATGTTAATTACACACTATCATTTTCACTGCAAGTAAGATACAATTTTTGTACTTTATAAACTGCCTGGAATTTTTTCTGTTTGTACATGTGTGGAATTTTGTGGCTAACAATCTCATCAGATGAAAAATAACCTTGATTGGAGTTTTGACCTTCATATCAATTGGAAACCATGTATAAAAGGCAGGGTTATGGATTGAAATGGAATGTAAAACTAGATTGTATCACTATTAAAAATTATAGCAACTGAAAAATATGTACCAAAAGGCAGGGTCATGTATTGGAGAGGAACATGCAATTAGATTCAACCATGCCTGCACTACTTGCCTAAAACCATGATTCATGTCCTTTCCTTTAAACTCATTTTACTGTCCATGTCTTATCCTTTTTTTTGGATCAACTAGAAGCTGTTAAACACTTTTCTACTCTGGTTGCAATAGTCTAAATCCTTAGGTTAAGCTTATAACTGGTAATGATGAATTTTCAAGCTTGAGCAAGTGCTCTTGGACAGTAACTTTTAAGTGTCTTATATCATAGGATTGCTAGTTATTCACCTTGTGTTAAAATTTTGCACTGAGCATGTTGAATTTTGTTTATGAAGAAGGTTCTTTGCTTTGTTTCATTATATTCTTGTTCTTAAGCATTGCAGCATCATCTCTGCCCAGAGCACCAGTGGGATTGTGCTTCATGATATATGATCAAACAAAGCCATATTGGGCTTATTGAACATTCCCTTTGCCCCATCTCTTTTTCTGGTTATCAAGAGATGAAAGGCACATCTAAATTATTGAATGCTTACATTAGCCTTACTAGATATTTTGCAGGTGACATTGTTTCTCATAATTATGATTTGGACAATCGGAACATAGCGGGCAGGTTGAGGTAGTGATTGATCCATTTTAATAAATAGAGAACTGTGGGAAGGGGAGATAAGGTGAGATTGGGAGTGTCCAAATTAGTAAGTTGAGGGAAAATCATTCTTTGAAGTTTTTCCCAGCTTCAAAAGACTTTCTTTCCAAAGGTTTTTGTGGTATGAAAGCACCTTTCCTAAGTGAGTTTTTATGCTTTGCTTACCCTGGGAAGTTCCTCATGTTAGATAATTGGAGAGGTAGAGACAAACTGGTTTCACAAGTCTCTTTGTCACGAGCTGCGAGTTTGACTATAGCAGCTTGCTTGTCTTATAGTTGTTCTATAAAATTTTCTTTTTAATTTTGTCCATTCAATCACTTGCATAATATGCTAGAAGCATTCCTCCACATGAGCTAATTATTTTGCTTTTTGTTTTGTATGGTGTTCAATTTAAATAATTAAATCCTAGAAGAAGATATACTTTCTGCAACACGGTTCCACCCCATTGAATTTAATTGTTTTGCCCCCACATCTCTTGTTAGTATGTATATCCAGTATCTAATTTGGACGGCCTCAACTAAACAACCGTTTTAAAGTGTCATACAATTGCTTGAGAATAAGAGGTAAACAATAGTTATTGTGTGAATTATGAGGTAAACATTAGAGCATGAAATATTAATACATTAAAACAGAGCATTATATCTGGTATTGCTTTTGGGATCTCTCATTTTGTTTCTCTTCTTGCATTGGCATCTTCAGGATGACAAGCTTGTGTTTGTTAGCTGTAGATAATTGAACACATCCTATTTTGTGTCAATTGAGACCATCATCATATTCTTGCTCATAATGGAGACACAGATAATTTCAAACTTGTGGACCTCTTCCTTGCCACAACATTGGGATATTTTACCATGATAACTACCATCATTTCAGATATTTTGTAACATTGGGATATTTTGTATGCTCATCGTTGATATCATTGTGTTATTATGCTCATTTCATATTCTTGGCAATGAGTGTCCACCAAAAATGCAATTATTGCTTGACCACTGCAGAATGAAATGAACAAAATAACTGGAAGACTTGTATTTTCTTTCTGTTTAAGCTTCCAGTTGATGGATCACATACATTTGGCAAAATAACTTTTCATTTCATGGTTTAACTTTTGCAGATTTGCCGTGTTGAGGATATTCTTGTGAATGGCCTCATTAAGGGAAGTATTATTCACATTCACAGGGCAAGGACTGTCATTGTTGATACTGGTGGCATGATTAGTGCATCAGAATTCGGTAAGTTTCATGTGATTTAATAGAGCCTGATTTACTTAACATATTCTATGTAAAAAGCTTTTATATTATTTTGCTTTAGTTTTTCAGTATCTCAAGGTTCTATAGTAAAGAAGTCCTTGATTTATGAGAAAAATGCCTATAAGTTTCAGACTCAAAGGAGACTCTTTTTCAGGATGCAGAAATGGTATCGGTAAAGGAAATTATTCGAATGGAGCTGGTGGTGGTGCTGGACATGGGGGAAGAGGGGGCTCAGGGTTTTTCAATGGGTTAGTGGCTAAAGGTGGTAATAGATATGGTGATGCTGATCTTCCCTGTGAATTAGGAAGTGGAACTGAGGGCCCTAATGACTCTAATGGAAATGTAGCTGGAGGTGGAATGATTGGTAAGCATTTCTTCAGAGCTCTCAACTTCCACCAAAATTGAAAAAGAAAAAGAAACAGATTGTTAGTAACTTCCATGCAAATGCAATACTTCGTTTTTAGTTCTTATAAACAAAAGCTGAATGAGTTTTCTAAAGTCAACTTACATTTTGGTGCACCAAGTGCTAGTACAAATCAGCATGTTATTTCTTGTGTTATACATCAGTAAGTTTTTCTTAGGAAAAACTTTCTGTCTTTGCTGTTAGTGTGAGGGCTTTTCCTTAGTCTGAGATATCTGGTGTACCAGTTATTGTGCTTAGAAGTAAAGCTGGGGTAGTCAGGTACACATTTGTGTGTATATCAACAAGCCATGACTAACTATGGGCTTTGCCATGACTTTTATGGGGCTACCCTAGCGCAGATCATTGCAAAATAATAATTCTCAGTGAGTCCGAGGTTGATCCACAGGAAAAGGGTATTTAGAACAGGGGCAAATTAATAAAAAGAAAAGTAAATCAATTGATTGCGAAGAATTGGATTTTTGTGTATTTCAATTCTGAAAATAAATATGAGAAAAGCAAAATATTTGGTAAAGAACTAAGGGTTCAAGATTTGTGCTCAACGTCTCCTAGAAGTTATTCTTGATTTATTAATGTCACTCAAATGAAAATCACACAAAGGGTGTTTTCAACCGGAAGATAAAAAAGATGATTACAACAAATTAATCATGAAAATTCAGTTCCTCTGATTGATTGATTTGGTTTGCAGGGAATCTCAAGTTTTTATCATGCTCAAAGTCAATGGAAGATAAGAACTTATACTGAACAAAAACTTTGCTAAATTGATAAATCAAGCAATCAATACAAATCTTACAGCAAAACCATAGATGAAGAAATACCGTGAATTAATTGAGGCTTCACCCCCATCCATATCTAGGGTTTTTAGCAGTCCATGATATAGAATAGTTGAACCAGGAGAGAAAATGAGAGAGCCAAGAACCTTTACAAAAAATTAATCCTATTTGAAGAAGGAATCTAGTTTGCCCTTAAAACAACTTGCTTGCAAGATTTTTTTAACAAAAATCGCGACTGGCCGCTAGATCTGGCTCCAAAACTGCTAGAGTGATCTTCAAAATAAGGTTGCGGGATTGGGTGCTCTAGCTATCTTTCTCGCAACTTGCAACTTGCATTATGTCCAAGATTTCTGAACCCTATTGGACTGGATAGTCTAGGCTCAACCTGTGATATTTTCTTTTGTTTAATTTTAAACATTGACCAAGGGATATATTCTTGATTTTGATTGTTCCTTGTTTACTGCATAAGCTGAGTCTTTTCGTACCTTTTTGGCCACCTATAACCTCGATGCTATCCATATTTCCAACAACCTATGACCTCTAAAAACCACAAAAGCCAACCTAAACCTACAATCTTTTTGTAACCTAAGCCCACCATAAACCTAATTCTTCCTCGATCCAAGTTATTTGTCCATCTCTCATTTTTTTTTATATTTTTATTTTGGATGTCTCATCCAAAAAAATAAATAACTAAAATTGTTGGACATACTTTGTAATCGTTCTGTTAAAATGTGTTTGCTTATTTTTATGTTGTGTAAAAGAGTGGTGCTCTCTATTGATGGTAAACCATCCAAATTTGCATTTCACATTCATGCTGTGAAAACTGTAACTAATTGCTAAATCTCTTTTAAAAGGCTTTTTGTTGCTGTTCAAAAATAAATAAATAAATAAAATCTCTTGCAAAAGGCTTTGATTGGTTTTTGTTGAACCATGTGATTCCATATTACACACATTGGATGCATAGACACAACCAAGAAAATTTTACTTAAGCTGTAATAGTGATTTTTACCTCAGTTGATTCTTGGTGTTACTATAGCCAAGTCATGTTTACCTTTTATTCATGTTTCCCCTGTCTAGTGCTGGGATCCATGCAGTGGCCACTTCTAGGTCTTCAAATAAATGGGTCTGTGAGAGCTGATGGTCAAAGCTGTGCAAAACCAACAAAAAACAGTGATGGTACTTCGGTTGGTGGACTTGGGGGTGCTTCTGGTGGGACAATTCTTCTTTTCCTTCAAGAACTTGTCCTTTTAGAGAACTCCTCTTTATCTGTCAGTGGGGGCCATGGTGGCCAGCTTGGTGGTGGTGGGGGTGCTGGTGGAAGAGTTCATTTTCACTGGTCTAAGATGGATGTGGGGGATGAATATGTTCCTCTTGCAACTATAGGTGGTACCATCAACAGTAGGTATGCCTAATATTCATGGTTATCATTGTGGAGATTTTGCTAAATTCATGTTTCCTTTTGCATTGATCTGTGCCAATAAATGCTGTGAATAATTTATTTTCTTTTATCATTGCTTTAAGTCCAGAACTGTCTTTCATAAGTCAACGCTCAGAGAATGTAACTATTCATTTTTCAAACATCATGCGCCTATCCTTCTCCTCCATGCAATTGATATGTAATATTACTGATATCTCCAGTTGTGAATGAATTGTTCATGACAAGATGAGTGCTGAAAGAACTCCATAGTTGAATTTATCCATTTTATCTGAAACTACATTTAGGCAGGATGATGTGGATAAAAAATATTAACAATTTGTATCGGGTGATGTAAGTATCTCAAGGGGAAAAAGTTAAAAACTAAACTGTTGTATGAATTATCACTTAAAAGAGTTGCAAGCTTCACTTAGATCAGTGTGGCTATTCTTCTTTTAGCACATCAAAATTTGGAACACATTTCACTAAAACTATGAGTTTGGATAGTAGATAATACATATTTTACTTAATAAATATGATTATGAGAGTATGGTATATTATATGGTTTTACATATTCTTTACTACACTTCATTTCATAAATTTGATTATAGATGGTTAAAAGGCCATTATGTAACTTAGGCATTTTAGGCTGTCTTCACAATCTTGCATGGTTAAGTTTTGCAGATAGCATTTGCTTAATTTTTTCTTGAGTTGTTGCTGTATTCTTCCACATTTAATGCCTTCATGTTTCCATGCAAACCCTTTTTAAAGTTTGCAGTTACCAGTACTCTGTATTAACTCTTTGACTAATTATCTTAACCAGCTAATCAAACAGATTTTGTACCTCTTTCTGTAAGAAATATTTGTTATAATAATGTGTACTTGATCTTATGATGTCTACAGTGGGGGTGATGGGGATGGTGGCGGTCTTCGTGGAGGGGAGGGGACTGTAACAGGAAAGAAGTGCCCTAAGGGCCTTTTTGGTATATTCTGCAAGGTGTTTTGCTATTCTTTCTTCTGCTGGTTTTGGATGGCTTCTGTCTGAACTGTTAAGCTATTTCTTAGCCCTCATTAGAAGTATTTTCATGACTTAATGTCATATGGAGGAACATGTTCCATGTTCCCTCAACATCTAATGAAAAGTTGTCATTTTTCTTTATTTTATTTTGTGCAAATACACGTACTTATTTCTTTCTTTATTTTATTTTGTGTAAATACACATACTTATTTCTTTATTTATTTATTTTTGTTTTGTTTTGTTTTTCTTCAACAGTGGATAGTGTTATTGGGTGGGGATGCCGATACCTTAAAGTTTGTTGGATGTGGTACCAATGTGTTATGTTCTTAATTTTGTAGGATTTCAAACATGAAAATGTATTATTCTACCACATTTTCTTTTCTTTTCTTTAAAAAAGAAATTTATTTTGCCAACAGGAATGATATGATGTCCATAAATGGACTAAAATCCTGTCAAAGAGGTAAGGAAAGTTCAGATAAAATAGTAGAAAGGGAAGCAAACCAAAACCTTGAAGAAGAATCAAAATTTAATTATTCCCATCTGACTCCAAAATGGAAACTCCTTTTTTAGTTAGCCAATCATCCTCCCTATCAAAAACTTTTGGCACTTAAAGAAAACTCAACATGCAGTATATAACACAAGTCTACTATCTATATGGGGGGATCAAATTTTCTCCATTTGATGTGATTCATAGAATCAAAGTAAGTTGGCTCGAGTGGATAAGTGCATCTAGCATATTATGTGATCGAGGAATACCAACAAAATTGAAAGGAAAATTCCATAGAACAACTTTGAGGCTGATGATGCTTTACAGGACAGAGTGTTGGGCAACTAAGAAATATGTGCATAAATGATTGTAGTTGAGCTGAGAATGCTTAAATAGATGTGTGGTAAGACTTGAAAAGATAGAAGTAGAAATAAATGTACTCATGAAATGGTAGGAGTAGTATCTATTGAAGATAAGTTAAAAGTCAAGATGATTTGGTAATGTACAACGAAGACCTGTAGATGCAATGGTAAGGAAAAGTGATAGAATCACCATGAGTGGAGATGCTAGGGATGAGGGGAGGGAAAGACCTAAGCAATATATGGGATGCGGTAGTGAAAAAAGATATGAATTTATTTATTTAATTGTGCATAGAGCCTTTGATAGAGCTAAATGGTGAAAAGGATTCGCCGACCCCACTTCATTAGGACATAAGGCTTAGTTTGGTTTGGTTAGTGCCTGCGTATGTTACAAACAGTAAGCTGCCCTCTGGAAATAACCATTTTTCACTTGTTTGCTTTTTAGTTCATATTAATATCAAGCTGTTGTCCCTTTTGTCTAACTGAGTGTTACCTGGAGTCTGGATCATTCTGGTACACAGTTGGGTTGGGATTGTTGTTCGCTGAATACAATAATCACTGTTAGACTTGTTATGTTATTTTATTTTATCTTGAGGGTATTATTGTCATAGTGACATTAATTTTTAATATGGATATGTGTTAGGTGAGGGCTTTTCATTATGACCCAATAACCTATTCTCTATATTCTCTCTTCTCTTCATCTCTTCTCTCTTTCCTCTCCAACCCTAATCCTAATTTCTTGAACTTTTACGCTATGTATTGGAATTTATCATGTTATTGCATTAGTGTATTGGAAACGAAGTAAACTATTGGCATGCCATGGGCCTGTGTTAAAATCTTCTTAATAAATCCATCTTATTTTTTTTGAACTATCATTTTGATGTTTTATCTTATTAAGATGAAGACTATTGGAAGAAGGATCAAACTAGTTTTTAACTGCTAAATTTAGTTCACTGAATGGTAATGTACCATGTTTTGGTAGTTACGACACTCCTTCCATTGCGCAAATCTTAACAATAGGACTTATCATTTGTGTATGTTACCTTGATTTACACAAAGTGCTGACAGTAGTTTGAATGTTTTTGGCTATGTGATATGTGCTTAGGAATGCCCTGTTGGCACATACAAAGATGTTGAGGGCTCTGATGCAAATCTGTGCACTCCTTGTCCTCTTGAGATTCTTCCATATCGTGCAAGTTTTATATATGTACGAGGTAATTCTAATGACTGTGCTTTGACTCCTGGGCTATAGTTTCTTGTGTCTTTTTTTTGTTGTTGTTGTTGTTGATCAGCAGAGTTTCTCATCTTTTTATTTATTTATTCTTTTGATCAGCAGAGTTTCTTGTCTCTTCCCATCATCTCTTGTTGGGATTAATTAATTTTAGCCATTATGGCACGTGGATTGCACTCATTGCAGGGGGAGTTACTCAATCATCTTGTCCCTATAAATGTATATCGGAGAAGTACAGGATGCCAAACTGCTATACGCCTCTTGAAGAGCTGATTTACACATTTGGAGGGCCCTGGCCTTTTGCACTTCTGTTGTCATGTGTTTTAGTTGTTTTAGCTCTCTTGTTAAGTACTTTGCGAGTCAAATTTGTTGGGTCAGGTTCTTCCTATCACACTGCAAATTCAATTGAACGCCAAAATCATCACCATTTCCCATATCTCCTTTCTCTATCAGAGGTGCATTAGTCTCTTCAAACATTTCATAATTGCAACTTATGATATCTGTAGCTAAAAGACAGGTATCCTGATTCTCTTTCACCATCTTGTGTGCTTAATTACTCAATTCATAGGTACGAGGGACCAGATCTGAAGAAACTCAGAGCCATGTTCACAGAATGTACTTCATGGGGCCCAATAATTTCAGAGAACCCTGGCATCTTCCTTACTCTCCTCCCAATGCGATTATCGAGATTGTGTAAGAAATCACTTGAACTTGGACGCCCTTGAATAACTGCACAATTTAACGCTGATGTAGATTGTAAATTTGTAACACTTTTTTATGTCATTATATTAGGACACAATTTTCTTTTCTTTTCCTTTCCTTCCATCTAACAGTGAAATAAAACATCAGTGACTAGAAATTATGTCCTCACTAGGTTTTGGCTCTGGTATACCATTAGCCAATTACTTGATTAATTATATATTGTTAACTTCTTTTGCTTTCTCTAATGCTCTTGACCGTGCGCAAGCCTAAATTATTCACATATTGCAACTGGGCTGGTTGTTTGGTGCATGGACACTCTTTAGTTAAGCCTAGTAATTGAAGAATCTCTCTCCCATAGAATTGAAACAAATATCTGCACTAAATTTATTTATTCCATCTCATTGCTTGCAAAATATATATATTTTTTTATGATGTGCAATCTCTTATGAGTTGCAGCCTTGCAGGTATGAAGATGCTTTTAACAGATTTATTGATGAGATCAACTCTGTTGCTGCCTATGATTGGTGGGAAGGGTCAGTGCACAGCATACTCTCTGTGCTTGCATATCCTTGTGCTTGGTCCTGGAAACAGTGGCGTAGGAGGAATAAAATTCATCGTCTTCAGGAATACGTGAAATCTGAATACGATCACTCATGTCTACGATCGTGTCGGTCACGAGCTCTTTACAAAGGAATGAAGGTTTGACTTATTTATATTAGTAGTAATACTCCCAACAATTTTCATCCAATATTTAAGTCCGTGTTGCACGGCATTTTGTTCTTTATTACAATGCTTATACTAGGAAAAACTGAAGAAACATCACCTGTAAGCTTTGTAGATTAATATTGAGCTTTCCTCATTTATTAGATGACACTAGCCTCCCTTGTTGGTGAATGATGTTGAATGACACTAGTGATTATAGTAGAGTTTCCAGAGATTTTTTTCTTCTCAGTTTATGGGACACAATGACCGTGAGTTTGTATTTTATTAAATTCAGACTTGAACAAAAGGAACTCCAAAAAGAAAAGAAAAGAAAGTGAAGAATGTGGATTCTAAAGCTGACGGTACAGTTTCCACATATGCACTGATGCTAAACATGCCTTTAGTGAAACCCACCTAAAATTTTTTATGAATGTTCAGAACAAATATCATCATGAAGATCATTACTCAATGCTGGTCTTGTTAACATAGGCATGGAGGGGGTATACTAGAGACGGACCTAACCATTGGCAACATTTGTGCAAAGTGGCAATGTCAACATGATTGAATGAATTTGTATTGTTGGAATTGCAATTTTTTGGTTATTTTTTAGGTTTGACTGCCTAAATAGTAATGGTAGCATGTGATTTTTGAATTTTTTGACAATTTAAGTTTGCTACAGACTTAATTTAGACATATGGTGGTCCTGCATTGGTTTTTTATTTTCAAGGGATATGCATATAGTATTATGTGTTGAGGGAGTCTGCAAAACATGCTATAGCCTATAGGTTTTCTCTCGATTTAGTTCAAGTCTTCTTGGTTTTGTAGGAAAAGATTATTAATGGACTAAGCATAGTCTGGTTAGTCATACAACTAGCAATTAGCTTATAGTGCTATCTCCTGCCAATGTAAGTGAGAAGTTGCAAGGTTTAGTGTCAGTGGAGGCATGGGTGTGTTGTCATCAGGAAAATAAAAATGTAAATAGAGATTCTGATTAATAATGCGTGACATAGGCTTCGCCAACACTGTAGCAAGAACATGCGAGCACCAATGAGGCTCAGCATTTTTCAGGGCTAGCCCATAAGAATTCTCAACGGATATCCCTTATTTAGACTTCTAGCTAATCAAACATTCCAGGCATTGTGTGATTATGTGATTGGTACCTGTGGTACCCTAGTAGGTTTTAACATGTGAAAAGTTTGTCTAGAAAATAGATGTTGAGGTACAGTTGGCAATCTACTTTTACATTCTGTCAAAAAGATCAATTCTTAGCAACATGTCATTTGCATCAAATAATTAAGTTAAGGAAATGATATTTCCAAAAAAGTTTTTGCTACTTCCAGAGAAATTCAGGTGAAATCAACCATGCATGTGCTTTTGATCACAACAAATTTGTCCTTTCAATAACCCAATCCTTGGGATAAATATCCCTTAAATTTATATTAACTAATGTCATTTATTTATTCTGGACACTGGACAAATTGGAGTTGAGTACATGTTATCCTCCAGGTTCACCATCAAGAAAAAGGAATAATAACATTCCCCAAATGGGAACTTTCTTATAGGTGTTGGAAGACACTTGTCACCTGTTATGTCATGTATTAACATGAGTAGCAATTATTTCAGGTTGGAGCTACCCCTGACTTGATGGTTGCATACATTGATTTCTTCCTTGGTGGTGATGAAAAGCGTCTAGACATGGTAACAATAATACAGAAGAGATTCCCCTTGTGCATAATTTTTGGTGGGGATGGAAGCTATATGTCACCCTATAATCTTCACAGTGACATGTTGTTGACGAATCTTCTTGGCCAGGTCTCTTTGCCAGTCTAATATGTGAGTAGCGTTCCGAATTATTCATTTGAATATTTTTATCTAACATGAAAATTGTCTTTTCATTCCAGCATGTCCCTGCAACTGTCTGGAATCGTTTGGCAGCTGGCTTGAATGCCCAATTAAGGACAGTTAGGCATGGATCCATTCGTTCTGCTCTAGTCCATGTTATCAATTGGATCAGAAGTCATGGAAACCCTCAACTTGAGTTTCATGGGGTTAGAATTGAGCTTGGATGGTTTCAGGCTACTGCTACTGGTTATTACCAGCTTGGTATCTTGGTAGTGGTTGGTGATTATTCTCTCCACAGTCTGCACCAGTCTGATTTGTCTGACAGAAATCATGATGAGTCTCCAAGGTAACTTTGAGTAGTTCTACTGAAGCCACTGTCTATTTATGATTAATACTACTACTGCATCACCATATTTTGCACCTTCTAAAAATCAGGATATAATAATTACTAAAATTCAGTCTTCAATGCATGCCCCAGACTCCTGGACATTTTAATTGATTGGTTTTGTTATTGAAATCCTGAAATATGATTGTGGTGAAGTTGTTGGAGTTTGTGGTTATTCTTCTATATCATGGAATTCACAAAGGCTACCCCCTGAACTTTCTCATCTGCTGTGCTGATGAGGAAACTTTTAGGTGGACATGTAGAAGACTAGAGCAAATATAAGTTTCCCATCCTTTTCTAGATTTTGGGCTGAGAAAGAAACAAATGGTTTGGCAATCTGTAAAAATATTGTGTTTATAGAAGATGCTAAAGACTTCATTGTTATCATGAGGGGTACCTTTTAATGCTATTAATTTGCATTAATTAATGAAGATACTGTATCTGTATCATATATAATTAGATGAGTGTTGCCAAACCCTAATTGCAAGATAAGATGCAGTTGAAGGTGTACAATAACAACTGATGACAACAACTTTGAAAATTGTTTTGAACTTGTACCAAACAGTCACTTAAAGTCAGCATAACTAGCAGTTTTCCACCCCCCTCTGGCAATCCCATTCATACACATGATAAGTTTAACAGGTTTTAATGATTACATTAACTATAATCAGCTTGTTTGGCAATAAGAGGTAGCTCTATCTGTCTTTCTAATTGGTGACGGGAATGTTTCCCCTAGTTGTACAGAGCATTCTCTAATCATTAGATTTTGTCATTTACCCCCAATTGCTTAGATAAAGCACCATTTATTTTTCTTAATTTATAGGAGATGAGGCTGTGTTAATAAAGAATAGTGACAAGAGCAACAACCAACAACCAACCATAGACATTGTTACTATTAATAAAGGCCATTGGCCTGTCTTGGTCCCACTAATGTGGGATTGCTAGGAATTGAATGACATAAATTACCTTCAGAATTATTTGCACGAAGTGGCTCTTCTCAAATTAGGGCCTGCATTCTCATGTTTGATAATCCAACCTTCTTTCATATATTATTATCATTTTTATTTTTGTTGTCATACTTATTACATATCATTCCACTGCATACCCATAAAAGTTTTACATGCTTTAGGTGATCAATTTTTGTGTCTTATTTACATTTTAAAAATTTTCCTTTGTCTTCTTTTTGGTCCATATTCCAGGAAAGCTGCTACTTCTGCACTAAAAAGTCTTGAGCAACTGCAGCAGAGTCAGTATACAAGTAACGCATTATCACGTAAGAGGATTTCAGGTGGAATTAATGGAGGTCTAATAAATGATGCTACCGTGAAGTCTTTGGATGTTAGAAGGGACTTTCTATTTCCATTTTCTCGTCTACTGCACAACGCGAGACCTGTTGGACGTGAGGTATTTGGTATTAAAGGCAGCACCTAATTTTCATAATGCTTATCGGGATGTTATTTAACACCTAATATTAATATCCAGATATTTTTGTGTTTCAGGATACCCTGCAGCTGTTGATCTTGATCATGCTTTTGGCAGATCTTTCCGTCACCCTCCTTACATTGCTTCAGTTCTATTGGATGTCTCTTGGGGCTTTTCTTGCTGTCTTGCTCATTCTTCCTCTATCCTTGCTTTCTCCCTTCCCAGCAGGCTTGAATGCCTTATTCAGTAAAGGTCTCAGGAGAGCTTCACTTGCTCGCATCTATGCATTATGGAATGCTGCCTCTCTGTCAAACACGGTAAGTTTTACCCAGTGTCCAGTAGATTTTGTAAAATTACCACTTGCTTGTGTTGCTCCAAATGAAATTGGCTTAATTATGTTATTTTTAGGTTGTTTTCTATCCTTTGAGCATTAAGCCAAATGTCATAAACCACCTGAAGAAATTATGAATAAAATTTCTTTCACAATTTTTCTGTTATAAATGGAAAGAAACTCTCTCATATAGCTCCAAAATTGATCAAAATGGCCTTTGCAGGTTGCGGCTTTCATCTCTGGCATGATTCATTATGGACTTTCCTCTTTACAGCCTCCTGAAGAAGCAAATACGTGGAATGCAAAAAGGTGAGGCTATTGGTCTTTTTAGAGAATCATCTTTGGAAACAATTTAGTGGTATTATCAGGGTGACAGAGTCATGTGCTTATGCATGCATCTAGGTGCACACAGGAACAAAAATTATCCTACAACCATGCTGGTTTGCTTTGATATTTGCAGGTTGTAGACATTTTGCAAATCATAGTTCCTTAAAAACCTGTGGAGAAGAATATGAAATTATTCCCCCGAGTTCTTTTAAATAATGCCTAGCTAGAGAAGTGTGAAAGTGGTTCAAGCCGAAGGGGCTAATTGCAGGGAGAGGGTTGTAAAAATTAAAAAATTAAAAAGAAATTGCAAATAAGTTCCATCTTTACTGAAGAGTAACTCACTGAAATTACTATTCCCTTATTTGCTCTACCCATTTTATCATGCTGAATGATGATTTTTTTTTCCTTCCTAAAAAATAGTAATATAATGTAATTGTAGAAACTGGACTCTAGTCCCCTGCTGAAACCATCACCTTATATAGCAAGATGTTTCATAAAATATGACTATTGAGTTTTAGCATTCTTCTTCTTCTTCTTCTTCTTCTCCCCGCGCAACCCCCCCCCCCCCCCCCCCCCCTCTCTCTATTTTTGCAGTTTTGTGTGGGGCATGGATTGCATAGCTTAGAATTGGTTTTTTTTTCTTTCCCCTTTCTGGTGGATTGACTAAGCTTTTAAATTCTCTTGACAGCAGGGAGGACGACATGTGGTGGCTTCTACCGACAATCTTGCTGCTTTTCAAGTCAATACAAGCTCGTTTTGTTGATTGGCACATAGCAAATCTAGAAGTTCCAGATTTTTCTCTCTTCAGTGCAGATCCTGATACTTTTTGGGCACACGAGTGTAGCTAATGACATAAAAGAGTCTGAGTGTGATGCTTATAACACCAATGAACCCAGCCTGCATAGTGTAAATATGTTCACACATGTACAAAGCCGCGATATACGTGTGCAGTTTTGTTTTATAACTATAGGAGGACAAAGAACTATCGATCCTTGTGTGAAAGAAGGTAAATAGAGATACAGATTTTTCATTCTTTATTCAATCAAGATTATCCAGATTGAAACTCATCTTATTATTTACTAATAATTTGGGGTAAAATGTCTTTGTATAGCACACGAGAGATTGTAGATAGTTTATATCTCTTCCAAACTTTTCAATGGGTGAAACTTTAGATTTTTAAAATGGCCACTTCATTATGGAATGGATTGTCCTATCAATTCTTTGTGATAAATTATAGGAGTTGCTAAAGTATGGTCGTGCTTTCTGACATGAAAATGGCTCTTAAAAGTATCCTGAGAAAATCAGGTGTTTTCATACGTTTCGCTTGGCAGGAAAACAAGCTGAAACTGTGAAGTTTGAACCAGTGGAAAAGTTTCTTTTTGGAAGACATTCATGAAGGGAAGTCCAGATCTTCGTCAAGGAAAGACACCCCATGGTGAAGTTTAGCATAGTTCGTCGAAGAAATTGAATAAGAGTCCTTATTTTCCGAACAGGTAGGTAAAAAGAATAGATGTGAATTTTACATAGATGCAAACCTGGAATGATATAATATTCTATACTACAGTTTAACCATTACAAATTTCGTCATTTGTAGAAGAATGCCATTTAAATCAGCTTGTCATCTCCTCGTGTGTGTGCGCCGAGCCCTAATGGCATTGTTGTTAGATGCAGTACTATACAGCCTGCTGCAACTTCATGTGAAACTGCACATGCAGAGATCAATTTGGCCATTTTGAACCTATATGTTGCTTTTTGGCATCAGGATCTGCAGTGTCTACTACTTGGATCATGTCTCTGAGATTCTTTGGTGGTTATATTTACAAAAAAACAGAAAACGAGGTAAACAAAAATCTTATTGTACGGTGTTTGATTCGGTCCAAAACATTTTTTGAAAATGTTTTTGATATTTTCTAATGTTTGGTATGATGAACACAAAAGTCTATGAAAAACATTTTCAATGCTAAATGGAAAAAAAAAAAAATTATTTCCAAACTAAAATCTAATCAATACAACCACACCATCACCTCCACCATAACCACCACTGCCGTCGCCACCATACCCCCACAGCACCCCCACCATCAATTCTTAACTGACATGAAATGTAATAGTAAAAAAATTAGAGATCTGTTATTCTCAGGGCCATTTTCCTAAATAAGCCAAAATAATAAGGAATTCCCAAACTAAGCCTAGTTTTGAAAGATTTCCCAAAATGAGCTAACTTGCGGTTCACAATCGCGAGTTCAACAGTTTTCCACCCCTATCGCGCGAAACCTGCCAAAATTGAAACTTGCTGTTACGAAAAGCGAGTTTAATTAAGAACTCGCTGTTAGAAAACGCAAGTTTGATTAATTTTTTTTTCTTTTGAACTCGCTTTTCACAAGCACGATTTCATGTTGAACTCGCTTTTTGAAAGCACGAGTTTAGCAGAAAGGATTTTTGTTCTGAACTCGCTGTTTGTAAGCACGAGTTTATCAAAAAAAAATTTCTAATGAACTCGTTCTTTGTAATCACAAGTTCATCAAAACCCACGTTTTATGAAAAAAAAAATTTCTTCTAACCTCATTCTTTAGAACCACGGTTTTTTGCCAAATTTTTTTATGAACCGCGCTTTTAGCGTAATTTTTTTTTTTAATTTCAATTTTACTGAACTTTAAAGAAAAAATTTTCGTTCTTTTGTTTATGTTGTCATTGTTTTGGTGATAATATATTTCAGAATAATTTTTTTGGTTAAAATTCTTTTACTAAAACCGTTCTCATATTAATTTTTTTTTCTTTCCTTTTGTCTTTATTTTGGGTTAGAATGTGTAATTCAGCATTTTTTTATTTTGTTTGACTAAAGTAAATTTATTTTGTTTTTTCTTGTGTTTGTTTTGGGTTAGAAGGTAATAATGTAATTCATAAATTTTTTGAGCTTTAGTAAAGCCGTTTTGATGTCAATTTTTTTTTAATTATTATTTCTTTGTTTTGCGTTAGAAGGTGTTATTCAGTAATTTGTTTGGGCTTTAATAAATCCGTTTTCATTTAAATATATATATTTTTTCTTTTGTCTTTATTTTTGGTTAGAAGGTGATAATGTAATTCATAATTTCTTTTCACTTTACTAAAGCCATTTTCATGTAAAGTTTTTTATTTTTTATTTTTTTCTCTTGTCTTTGTTTTGGGTTAGAATGTGTTATTCAGAATTTTGTTTTGGCTTTACTAAAGCCGTTTTCATGTAAATAATATATATTTTTTTCTGTTGTCTTTGTTTTGGGTTAGAAGCTGATAATGTAATTCATAAATTTCTTCTCGCTTTACTAAAGCCGTTTTCATGTAAACTTTGTTATTTTTTATTTTTTTCTCTTGTCTTTGTTTTGGGTTAGAATGTGTTATTCAGAAATTGGTTTTGGCTTTACTAAAGCCGTTTTCATTTAAATAATATTTTTTTTTTCTGTTGTCTTTGTTTTGGGTTAGAAGCTGATAATGTAATTCATAAATTTCTTCTCGCTTTACTAAAGCCGTTTTCATGTAAACTTTGTTATTTTTATTTTTTTCTCTTCTCTTTGTTTTGGGTTAGAATGTGTTATTCAGAAATTGGTTTTGGCTTTACTAAAGTCGTTTTCATTTAAATAATATTTTTTTTCTGTTGTCTTTGTTTTGGGTTAGAAGCTGATAATGTAATTCATAAAACCTTGAGGAAAAAACACATAAGTCTTCCACAAAAATACATAAGTAGTGCAAACATAAGTCTCAAACAACAATACATTGTGGACACCATGAACTGAACACACAATACATAGATAAACATAACAGTTAGACAGACAAATATTAGCCAGACAATCTGACCAACTCATTACGGAAACACTTACTCTAACACAGACATTACATACGTAATATTGCCGAAGTGTAGACATTAACACCTAATTCGCTCGTAAATCGGTAGGTGGCTCAGAGTCTGAACAATCCGAAAGCTCAGCATTAGAGACAAGTTGAGGATCCTCCATGATACCCTTGATAGCCGCATCATTTGGTTCTGTTTTGTTCTTCTGGGCATCCTTCTTAACTATGTATAGCTGCATATCGCGGGCTAACCTACGGTTCATTTGAGAAATCTCACGTTGTAGTCTTTCACATAGTCGATCAACATTATCAGGATCTTCCTTTTGAATCTTCCTATAGTCGATCACATAGTTGACTTATTTTGGGAAATGGCCCTAGGTTGTGACCTTATATAAATTATAAAGTGTTGGTAAACTTGATTTATACATAAAGAAATTTGATTTATACATATTCGTGACCACGCTTGTAAGTAAAATATGTAAAACCGTGTTTTCAAAACACATTTTGAACAAAAATTCAAAACCAGCACTCCCTCTTATTTGTCACAGACACTGACACTCACTCTCTCTATCTCTCTGTCTGACACACACACCAACAACACTTGCACTCACATGAAACATATATAATTTTTAATATATATAAATTTTATTTTATAAAATTCAGAACAATTAATTTTTTTTTAATTTAATTTATCTTTTTAAATAATTTATTTTTCAAATTATTTTTATTTTTTTCCAATGAATTTTTTTTTTTCAAATAAACCTCAGGGGTGTCAGTGTAATTTACCTAAAAAAAAAATTTACATTTTAAGAATTAAAGTAAAAAAATAATCATTTTATATAGTTGATTATTATTTGCTATTATCAATTATTATTATTATATATATATATAATAATAAAATATTGGTATGAATTTTACAAAATAAAATTTATATATATTAAAAAGCCTATATGTTTGATGTGAGTGTGAGTGTTGTGGGTGTGTGTGTCAGAGAGAGGGATAGAGAGAGTGTTTGTGAGTGTCTGTGACAAACAAGAATGAGTGCTGATTTTGAATTCTTTGTTGAATTTTTACATTTTGCTTAGAAGTGATTATTATCCACGGGTCAACAGTAAAACCGTGGTTTGCAACCACGTTTTCTGAAGATAGAAAGAATTACTTAACCACAGCATGGTTATGTATAAATCAAATTTTCTTAATCAGATTTACTTTAAAAAAATAATTACTTCAAAATTTTTGTATAAATAAAATTTCCTTAAAAGCGTGATTTGTAACCTAGACAGATATATCAATAATTTTGAATATGAAGACATTACGAAGATTCTTCTTTTATTTTTCTGTTCATATAATTTTATACTATAATTTGTATGAAGTATTGTATTTATTCAGTGCGATTGGACAAAACTGGACAAGTCATACAAAAATCTTAAATCATAGTGTAACTTTTTCTATGAAATTATTATTTTTTTCATTGAGTTCAAATAACTCGACTGATTTTGTATGACTTGTACTTAATTTTAATTTCAAACATTGTTCACGTCATTTTTTATAACTGGTGGTCAAATTAGTGAGATTTATGGACAATTAAAGATAAGTTACTTTTATTGACATTATTCCCTCTGCCAATAGGGACCTTAATGACAAAGTTATTTGATAGGTTATTTCCTATGACATTATTCCCTAACTTAGGGAAATAACCTCATCCGAAATAACGTAGGAAATAACTTAGGGAAATAACATAACAAAAAAATTATCGACCTGAAGCGAGTCAAACTTGAGTTTCATTAATATTAAAGAGCTCTCATTATGTGTTAGAAATTAGGTATGCTCCTTTCAGATCTCAAGTTGAACTCTCAGTATGTTTCATTAATTGAGATTTGTCGGATCTACGTGGAATGGACGTTTGGTGTGGATTGTAAGATTAGTTGATAAATATGTAAACTGATTCAGACATCCGACTATCATAAAAAGTTATAACTTAATTGAATAAACATAATGCAGGCGCATAGAGAATAAGTCAATTGGTTAATTCAAGTGGGTAAAAATTATCGAGAATGACTCATTTTATAAATCAAATATTTTAATTTTTTCAAACATAATTTCTAAACAAATTTGTTTTTTTTTTTTTTTTTTTTTTATATCAAATGTTTTCATAATAGCATTTTCCATGACGACTTGGAAGGCCTCTTTTGGCAAAGAGGTAAAAAGTAATGTTTTGACTTCTAATTTTTTGTGGATCAAATTATTCGACCTCTAATGTTTATATCAATTTTTTGTAGATCACTTCTAAAAAGTCATTTATTTATATCAAATTTATAAAAGGGAATGTCATGAATTTTAAGGAGGAAAAACTCGAAAATGAAATTCAACCGTAAATGGGGCAAGAAATTCAAGTAAACTATACTTTTTATATTTAACCACGATTACATTTGAATTTAGTGCATAAATTTAGTCAAACCAATTTTTCTTATCGTAGGGGCATGTGGCATCAATGGCATATTTTAAAGTTTTCTTTTATTTTTTATTTTTTATTTTTGGGTCAACATTCTAGGTAGTTAGATTTTTAATTTATTAATAAAATTTTAGTGTACTACTTAAAGGGTCACCCATAGAAAATATTAACAATCACAATCACTCTTTAAAAAAATTTAATAAGAAAACGAAAGCAGGCCTACACCGACATAAAATTCAATTATCTGACTTTTCTATTTTGTCATATCCCTATCTCCAAAATATATACATATATATATTTTTGTTCCTGGCCAAAATGATGAGAAAACTTCCATAGCAATTTTTTATCACAAATTTTGTTCCTTACTTTTCAATTTCTTATTCTTACTTAAAAAATTGAAAGTTAGAACAAAATTATTTTTGTTACTTTATTAATTTTAAGTTATTACTACTCCACATCACCTAATTAATAATAATTTTTACAGCCAAATTAACGTTTCTCTTTCTTATGTAATTATTATTATTATAGATAATTATCTATTCATTACGTAAAAATTATTTGTTCCTAAAAAAAATTATATAACATTATTTAAAAAATTTAACTTATCATAAATTTCTTAACCCCTAATTTCTGAAACTATAACCCTTATTTCTGATTTCACAATTTAAAACCGTTAATTGAAAAATGATTTCACATTCATCAATTCAAAACCCTAATTCAAAACCCAAACCCTCATTTCTGATTTCACATTCAATAGAAAACCATTACCCTCATTTTCTTATTTCAAACATAATATTTAAATTTTGCTAAACAGATTTCACATTCAACAGATTTCACATTCAACAGATGTCACATTGAACAGAAATCTGATTTCACATTCAATACAAATCTGATTTCACATTCAACAGATTTCACAATTATAAACAGATTTAAGATAAATATAAACCATTCAACATTCACATTCAATAGATTTCTAAACAGATTTCACAAATATAAATCCTAACCCTAACCTTAACCCTAATTTAAAATTTAAGATTTCACATTGAACAGATTATCTATAATTAAAATTCAACAAATTATCTATAATTAAACACATTCAACAAATTCAACAACAAATTATCTATAGCAAAAGATTTCACATTCAACAGATTATCTATAATTAAAATTCAACAAATTATCTATAATTAAACAAATTCAACAAATTATCTATAATTAAAATTCAACACATTCAACATTCACATTCAACAAATTATCTATACTTAAAATTTCACAAATATAAACCGTAACCCTAATTTATTATTTCTGATTTCACAACATTTTATTCACGAATATAAACCCTAACCCTAACCCTAACCCCACATTCATGAACCCTAACCCTAATTTATTCACAAATATAAACCCTAACCCTAACCCCACATTTATGAACCCTAACCCTAATTTATTCACATTTTCACAAACACAAATATATTCACAAATATAAACTCTAATCCTAATTTATTTACAGTAAAGTAGATGATAGAAGCCATACCAACGAGAGAGAGACAGTACTGAATCAGAGGGAGCTCGAGAGAGAGAGAGAGAGAGAGTAGGGAGCTCCAGAGAGAGAGAGAGAGCAGGTAGCTCGAGAGAGAGAGAACAGAGTGAGAGGAGTAAAGAGCGAGAGAGAGACAGCAGAGGGAGAGAGGAGAAAGCGTGAATGCAAAACACGGGGCTGGGGGGGTTAAATATAAGTTCTAAAATCGTGGTTGTGAACCACGATTTCACTTAAAGAAAAAAAATTTGCCCTAAAATCGTGGTTACAAATAGCGAGTTCATAATTTTTGATAAACTCGTGGTTATGAACAGTGAGTTCAGAAGAAATCTATTTTTTGATGAACTCGTGGTTTCAAACAGCGAGTTCAGCACAAAATTTTTTTGGGATGAAATCGTGCTTGTAAAAAACGAGTTCAAACGAAAAAAAAATTTAATTAAACTCGCGTTTCGTAACCGCGAGTTATTAATCAAACTCGCTTTTCGTAACAGCGAGTTTCAAATTTGGCAGGTTTCGCGCGACAGGGGTGGAAAATTGTTGAACTCGCGATTGTGAACCGCGAGTTAGCTCATTTTTGTGAACCGCGAGTTAGCTCATTTTGGGAATTCTTTCAAAACTAGGCTTAGTTTGGGAATTCCTTTATTATTTTGGCTCATTTAGGGAAATGCCCCGTTATTTCTCACTATATTTTACTTTAAATACACTTCTTTTTATGTATATAATTAGCCGTTGATCCGTGCAATGTACGTGCTAATTTTTTTTTTTCAAAAAATATTTTATGGTACAATGTGTTAGGAAAAAATAATTAAAGCATGATTTTAATTATTTATTTTGATAATATTGATGTCATCGTCCCATGAAATTGTTACTAAAATCCTTATATATATATATATATTAATTTTAGTTAAATTATTTGTGTATTTTGATAATTTTAATTCCATCGTATTATAAAAGTGTAATTATCATATAATAATTTTGTATGATATATAAATTATAAAATAGTAAAATAAATACTAATTTTAATATTAAAAATAATAGTTAAATTAGAAAAATAATTAGTAACATAAAATTAAAAGTAATTCTGACTATTTAATTTTCTTCTATATTCATGTGGAAAATAAAATATGTAGAAATAGAAATTATATAAAATTTGTTAAAAAAATTAAATATAAATATGTTGTAGTTGGATTTTCATATAATGATTTTATATGATATATATATATATTAAATTATAAGATTGTAAAATAAAAATCTTAATTAAATTAAAATATCAACTATCAAAAAAATTTAATAACGACTAATCAAAAGAAAATTACATAACAACATCTAAACTCAAAAAGAAAAAATAATGAAAACATTCAAACGATAGATACATCTCAATGTATGAAGTGATTAATCATCTGTAATATGATGTCAAAACGTAAAGAACTTACTGTTCAACAATTGAAAAAGTATCTGAAGCAGTAAATTCAAACTTTAAAGATTCTTCGAGAATATCATTGTTATGTAGTTTTTTTTTTCTCCTGTGAATTGTGATTATATAAAATAATATAGAAAATGAAATATAATTTCATATATAGAATTATGAGAAAATTAGTCTAAGGTCTCTCTTTCATTTTTAGTAATAGAAGAGATCCACAATATTATTTTATGATGTCTAAAATCCCTCAACCCCACATCAATGGCCCTGTTTGGTAGAGCTGTGGGAAAGTGCTTATAGCTTATGCCTAAACAGCTTATAGCTTATAACTATGAATATAAGTTGATTTCTGACTTATAAATTAAGCATCTCCTGCCCCACTCAAAGAATAAGCTGATTTCTGACTTCTGACTTCCAAAAAGTTATAAGCTATAAGTTATAAGTTAAACCAAACACATCAAAATAACTTAAATTAAGCTGAAAACTAAAATAAGTAACTTTTAAGCTGCACCAAACAGGCACAATACATCACAAAGAAATTTAACTATCTCAAATCAATTGACCTCCATGTCTCTTTGCCTACCACAAACTGACGCCACACCAAACTTCGGATACACCTCCTGATTTGCTGAACTAGACAACAGTGACGAACTCGGACTCCACAAATTCTCAGGGCAATCTGAAATCGAGCTCTCTTTCGTCTCCAATCTCTTGTTTTTCGACTCTAAAAACAGTTCTCCTCCATCCGACGAATTGTTGTCGACGGCGTTATCGTGCTCTAGTTTCTAACGCTTTTGTCCGTTTGAAGTCTTAGGCGAGGCCACACCAGCGACGTACTTAAATAGTCGGATCTCCATTCTCCGACGCCTCGCCACTTGTGAACTCGATTCGCACATCGTCGATGCTTCGCTATCACTCACTACTCCGCAACAGATCTTCGCCAATACAAAATCTCTACCACAGAATGATAATGACTGGTTTAATAGCTGGCTTTCAAACAGTTCTTCTTATCCCTTTGGAAGGTTGTTCAGTGCTTGCTTAATTTGGTCTAATGGGTTGCAAAAGACAAATCACTAACACCTTTCAAAATTGATGCTTAGTGTTTGCATTCAAGTGTAAAAGGTTAATAGAAAAAAGGAATCTTTTAGAAATCAAAAATCCAAAGACGAGAGAAAGATCAGTGGCTTCCCATGAGAACACAACTTTGTAGATATCCAGAGAAATTCTTCATCATTTTCTCTGCTTTCAACAATAACCACCATCTAGCTTTGAATTTCGTTGGTCCAAACCAGATAAATTCTCACCAAACCAAAAAAATTCTCTGGTTCATTTATAATTTTCTCTGATTTGTGTATCATTTTCTCTGCCTTCAACAACAACAACCGTTTGAATAAATCAACCTCAACGGTTGATTAAACAACAAATTTAATAACATACACCTTGCAATAGTTTGGATCAGGGAATTTCTCTGGATTGAATTTCTTCTGATTTGAATTAAATTTTCTCTAATTTGAACCAAAAAATTTCTCTGAATTGAATTTTCTCTAGTTTGATTTGAGAAACCTTAGACATTATAAAAATATTGAATATCCTTTATGTTATAAAATCTTAATATCATAAATCTTAAAAAAAACCCCCATAAAATTATTATAAAATTTAAACGATAAATCCATAATATAAAATAATATAGAATTGATATTGAGTATAAAATAATGCACGAAAAATAAACAATTTAAAATTAAAAAAATCTTAATACCCTAGAAATAAATTAAGAAAAACGTAAAATATAAAATTGGTGTTGATTTTGTACATTATCTCAATTTACCATAAAAAATATATGGAAAAAAAAAATATTTGTGAAATAAAATTCATATAAAATAGATAAAGTTAGTATAATTTAAATTAAAACTCTATATGCAATTAAGAAAATACATACTGACGTGACTTTCAAAAAAAAATATGCCTCATAATGTCCCACCTAAGTATGAAAAAAATACTACTTTTAATAATATATATGATAAAGACAAAAAATGAAAGTATTTGAAACAAAGTAGAACGAGAATAGTGATTCCAAAAATAAGAATAATATATTTAATTTAACCATATTCGCCAGAACCCTCAACCTCACTATAAGGCCACCGGTTAAGTCTTACCGCATGCAAATCTTTATCCCTTTCTCAAGCTATGGCCTCCGCTGTACCGAAAACATGATTATTCCAAACTATAAATTTGAAGGTAAGGAGAGAAACCTCAAGTTCTAAGCTAAAAGAATAATTAACTCTCTTGAAATCTTATGCATCAACCAACCAGAATGCATTCCTTTGCTCAACTAAAAATGGATTATATACAACAGTTTATCATTTGTGATGATGAGAAAAGGAAGCTATTGCTTGCCCCTTAGAGATACATATTGATGAGAATAAAGAATAATAATACATGTCAAGAATTTCCCAACAAAATCCCAAGAGAAGTGATGTTAATGGAAGGGGGTCGCCATTGACCTTGTTAACAATTTCATATTCATCTCCAATTGCCACCTTTAGTTGCCGAGTTGAGAATCTGTATACCTAAAACACATGTTGGCAAGTTGAACGATTCGATCACCAGAAGGTTTGTTAGGTAAACAACAGTTTGTTTGAGGGTCTTGTCATAACTTTGCGTACTGTCTCCAAGGGCAACCTCCTTCAAAAGCATGTTCCAGCACATCTTCCATCTGCTTAGCTAGTAGTATCTGTTGCAGAGAACTATTGTGAAGAACAGACCACGCATACACAGAAAATACAGAACAAGAACACCTAAATATGAGCAGCCCAAAGCATGTACATGAGGGGTGAAAAATTCAAACAGGGGCCTGAAATGTTTGTTGTGTTCACTAACTAGATTATCTCATTATTACAACCATATTCTTATGATCCTGGTTTTTCATCTTCATATATCACATTACAATCTTTAAGAAGACCTCTGCATGGTACCTTTATTATCCAAACAACTTAATTAGTTCAAATTAATAAAAAATGAAGTCAGATCATTAAGTAGTTGCTTTAACTCTCCTTACAAATGCCTCAACAAAATTCAGCATCTTTGATCGACTAGCCATGCCAATACTTGTGTGTTCATGCCTTTTCTGCTTTGGAGGAAAGATTTTTATTAAGAGACCCCCTACTTGTAGAGATCTTCTTTTGTCAACATCGAACTTTTGAGTGAGGTTCCTAATCCCTAAGTTTCCCTAGGTATTGGCTATTGGAGATCCAATTGAGAGGTTAAATTTTACTAGATGGTTTGATTTCTCTATATGGATACATTGTTGAGCCAAAGTTTCACCTTCTTTCTTTCTTTTACTTCTTTTTTTATTTGCCCTATTCAAAAATATCAGGGCTGCACAACTAGCTAGAGACTAGACCAGTGCAGACTAGCAGGACCACTTTCTAGTTTACACATGCACTTATACACTACTGAAACATCTTAGCCATATGCATACAAACAAACTTGCCTCTAAACTGCCAATCACAGCTGATGGTACTTCAACTAAGTCCTTCAAATTCCTTTCTGGAATGATGACTCTCTTGATACCATATCGATGAGCTGCCAAAACCTGCATAGCATGTATTCGAACAAGCAAGTCAAAAATAATGCTTGGAGCATCATTTATCAATTATGTCTCACACTATGCCATATTGCAAGGAGAATGCATTGAGCACTCCATGATTAAATTTCACATATAAGATCTGCTGCATTGCGCACACATACAATTAAAATTGGATGGTGCCAAAATGTACTCAAAATAAAATAATAACAATAATCAATAACTGATGGAATTAATTATAGGCAAACAACTTTAGTGTAAAAAGTATTGCTATTTGTTTTCTGACTACGAACACAAATAGCATTGGAGAGGAAGAGTGCCAGAGGCATACCTTATCCTTAATACCACCAACGGGTAATACTAGACCCCTCAGAGTCATCTCTCCAGTCATTGCTGTATCAGCTCTTACCCTTCTCTGACTGAACAGTGAAACTAGTGATGTTACAAGAGTCACACCTGCTGAGGGTCCATCCTTAGGTATAGCCCCAGCAGGGAAATGTATATGAATATCCCGACCCTCCAGTAGATTAATTCCCTCCGCAGAAACCAATTTAAGTTCTGCTGCCCTTGATCTGACCTGTATGTCAAGGAAATGTCCATAGAATTAAAAGAAGAAATTATGAACTCTCAAATTACCAAAATAAATAAAAATTGTTTTGCCACAAGCATTTTGTTTTGCAGAATGTCTTACGATAACACTGCAAATATCTGGCAAACAAAAACTGCTGATGTCTATATTATGTGTGGGAAGCAAAGTCCCACATCGCCTAAGTACTAAAGTAATATTAAGCATATAAGCGTGAGGGCACTGTCACCTTAATAGTTAGCTTTTGAGGTGAGTTCTATCCAAGACTGTGTAACATGGTATCAGAGCTAGAGTACTCAGGGATGGGTGAGGGAGGGTGTGAAGCGAAGGTCCATGTCGCCTGAGTACTAAAGTAATATTAAACATATAAGCATGAGGGCACTGTCACATTAATAGCTAGCTTTTGAGATGAGTTCTAACAATGTGCATATAAAATATTAAAAAGGCCAGTAGACCAATATTTTCATGCAATTTCCAAGTGCTGACCATTTGTGTGTTATTTTGTAGAAGTTAGGTTTTCAGTGACAGTTTCATGATGTTTATCTCATGCAGAGGCCACGAAAATGTTTAAAACCTAAATTAAATATAAGGTCAAAGATAAGAATGACATCTTTTCTTTCTTTTTTCCTTTCAAAACAGAAATAGGTTTGCTCTATTGATACTCATCTAAAAGCTTACGTTGTTAGAGCCGGTGCGACTTAAATATTTAAAGCATTAACAAGCCCCCTCCAGCATGGCCAAACTCTCCTCCATGAGTGGGCCAACATGTACAGGGAAATAGTTACCAGGCAAGCAATGAGATTTGAACACAAGAACTTCATAGTACCACTTAACAACCACCTCGTCTAAATACTTTGCGCTATTAGAAAGGGTGACTCAAATATTTATATCATCAACAATCTCTAGAAATTAAATGAGGGAGAGCATATGAGGGCAAGAGAAAAAAATGAAAAAGGCATAAATAAGTTTATAGTTATCCTATGTTTGGCAAGAAGGGAAGATGGAAAGATGGAAGGCGAGATGGAAGAAGGGAGATTCCTTCATTTGGTAGGAGTGATGGCTGAGTGGTTTTATAGAGGAGAGTGAAGAAAAAGGGCTAAAGTGAAATAATTAAGGCCTTGTTTGGCATATACTAAATAAGTTAAAAAGTCAAAAAGTCACTATCTTATTTAAGTCACATCATCTTATTTAAATCACATCACCTCTCTAACACATCACATCAAACCCAACCCAAACCCACCAATAAGTCAAAAAGTGCACTTTTTTAGGACATCCCAAACCAACCCTAAGTTCATTGGTTAGTTATCTCTGCCATTTTAGTACTTTTATTGTATCATATTTTAAGAAACAAATGCAAAAAATTGAAAGCCTTATGCCTCACACCAGTTGGGGGGGGGGGGGGGGGGTGTGGGAGAGGGGAAATAAATGATTTTACATGGAAACCATTTGAAGAAAAAGATTACCCAGGTCAATGCGATCTGAGCCGATTCTTTGATAACATCACCAAGTTGCCCAGTGAGATGAAGATCACCCTTTCCCACAGTCACTGTAGCCTCAACAAATTGAACCTCCCCCCCAAAAGCCGTCCAAACCAGCCCAACAGATACTCCAGGACTTGAGACTCGTTCAGCAGTTTCTCTGTCATCATACCTTGGAGGCTGAATTCCATTAAAATATTCCAAACCACAGATTTGTTAGCCATTTTACAAGGAACTCAACCAAACAAACAAGCATGTGACAACTTTGAGGCACTTAAAGACTGAATATCAAAACTGATAGTTCTAACTAATCAAGCATATGAATCATCTCCAGAAACATCAAGCTGATTGTGAACGAAGTTCCCCTAGCTTCCCACAATTATTTCCAAAGTCAAGCATCCTGATTAAAAATATATGACAGACATACTTACCCCTAATACTTTTTCCAGAACAGCTATATCCACAACAAAAGGTGAGGTAACTCTGAATGCATTTGAAATCTCATGATTGCTAACACCCATTGGAATAACTTCCATTTCAACCTCAGCTCCATCAGCAAGTCTGCTCTCAAGTAGCGGTGAATCAAGCCGGTGCACATCTTTGCCGAGTGGTAAACAATATTCTTGCTCTGCAACACTTACAGCTGCTGCACGAGCTAAGGCAGCTAGCCTCCTCTCCAGATTCCGAACACCAGCTTCTCTGGTATACCTCTGAATGACAAGTTTCACCATAGCCTACCACAGAAATGAATAGATCAATAAAAAATCCTGTGAGGTGATTGCAACTAAGTTAATTATATGAGTACGATCATCAAATGATTTTTTCACCATAACATACCACAATAGAAAGAAATATAAACCAACGAAACATGAGACCAAGCATTACATATTCTCACCCAATTATCTATCACAATGCAAATAGAGCCATCGAAAACAACCAACCAGTTGATGTAACAACAAGATTCATACACATGAATGATCATTAGTTCAAAGAGAGAATGAGACCACGGACAGTACCAGTATGCACCATCATACATGACCATGTCAAAGGCATATTCTGGACCTCATGAAGCCAAGATGGAAGGATGGTTTAAGTACGATTATTTTGGATGTACTTCATTAAAATTACAAATTTATTACCTCGGGAATTTGCAGGAACTCAGAACTCAAGCCATGCTGATCCAGAACTCGTGGAATGAGATGTCGCATTGCTATTCTAAGCTTTTCTTCATGTGTATATCCAGGTAATTCAATGACTTCCATCCTGTCTAACAGTGGTGGAGGAATAGGTTGCAACCTATTTGCAGTCGCCACAAAAACCACCCTTGAAAGGTCAAATGGAACATTCACATAGCTGGTAAACTTCGATTAAGGAATCATTTTGGATATGTCCACATTTGCAAGATTGTTATAATGCATAAAATGCAATACTGGAATATATTGAGATTGATGTTGATATAACAAGAACTTAGCATATTCTAGATGCTTAAATCCTTGTCCGATGAGACAATTTCTACCCAAAAAGTCATTTCTGAAATCTTACCCACAAAACAAAAACAGAGTAATGGACAGCATAGATACTTTGAAGAAAAAAAACCAAGGAATAGACAGAAAATTAAGATTTAGATATAGATTATCCAATGGCATATTCAACAGCCAGATATAAAAGTTTATAGCCCCAGAAAGTCAGAAACCCAAGTCATGGACCACAAAGAAGGTTGAGAAGAACCAAAATCTCACCAAGTTAGAAGAAAAAAAAAAAAATGCAAATAGTAAAACACCATCTTGTGAACATGCAGGCAGGCGGAAATGGATTTAAACTTTTAACCATTTTTTTTTTTTTTCCTAAAACAAATCTTGAATGAAATAACTGGAGATAAGATGGTAGGCTGCCCATAATTTGAACTGAAAGTCATGCAAAGGAACATATATTTTTAAAAGAGTCGCTATTAATCCAATGCAAAGCTTTGTTGGCTTACAAAGAGAAACTAACAAGATGTTTAACTGAAACACATCCAGAAAGTTAAAAGGATACTGATCGTTGAATGTTTTGTTCTGTTCAGGATCAAGAACTTCCAGTAGAGCAGAAGCTGGATCCCCCCGAACATCAGAACCTGTCTTGTCAATCTCATCCAGCAGCATAACCGGGTTGCAAACAGATACTCTCTAAAATACACAACATCAAAAAAATTGAAATTTTAGGCTGCGTATGGTTTGAGTGTGGAATCAAATTTTTTAAAACATTTTTCAAAATTCATAACCAAATACACACCTCAAAATTACTCAAAAACTCATTTCAAAACTCATAACCAAATACAACTCAAAATTCAATGCAGAACTATTTTCATAACTCTATTTTTTTTTTTTTAAATCAAAAAAATATTTTTTTATTTTGTTTTTTAAAATTACTTTTAGAATCATGATTTTGAGTGTTATCTTTTAAAAAATTTTAGGTTTATTTTTTTAAAATATTTAAAATTTTTCTTACTTTTACTTTTTTAGGATAAATATTTTATATTTTAAATATTTATTTATTTATTTTAATGTGCACTATATTTTATACATTTTTGTGCTGTATTTTTTTAAATATTAAAAAATTGAAAAAAATTTATTTTTTTATTTTAAATATTTTTTTATTATTTTTATTTTAAATATTTTATTTTATTTTATTTTGTAAAAATATTTTTAAATATTTTAATTTTTTTATTATGTGTTTGGTTACGATTTGAGTGTAGAGTTTTGAAAGTAGTGTGGAGTTTCAAGTTTATGTTTGGTTGAGTTTTAAAAATAATTTTTAAATTGAGTTTTGAGTTATATGTTTAGTTACGATTTGAGTGTGGAGTTGTGTTTTGAGTTTAAAATATTAAAATTAAAATATTTAAATATTTAAATAAAAATATTGAAAAATATTTAAATAAAAATTATATATTAAAAATAAAAAAATAATAAAATTTTCTTAAACATTTTTTAATATTTAAAAAAAATCCAAAAAATTCAAGATACAACTCAAAATTCAAAAACTCAAAACTCTTTTCAAAATTCAAAATTCAAAAACTCTTTTCAAAATTTATAACCAAACAAAATTTCTCTTTTCAAAACTCAACTCACAATTTCACACTCAAATCATAACTCCAAAAAGAGAATAACAATTCTAAAACTAAACCAAACGCTACCTTAGTCTCTCCCTATCCACAGCAAAGCCCCATTCCTAAAGGGAAGGGGAGACCTATGTATTCTATTTCCTTAACATAATATTATAACTAATATCATGCAAAATAACACACAGATGAATGGCAAAAACTGAGAAAGCATCCAACCAGGTTAATTTTTACATGCCCGCAAACCCACACTGCAGCCATGCTAAACCGTAAAGGGGGCATAGATGAATTCCTAACTCAAAATTACAATGCAAGCACATAATGAATGATTTTACTGGGATTCTGGTGAAAACAACCATCATCAAAACCACTACCTTCAATCCATCAATAAGACGCCCTGGCATGCTTCCAATGTATGTCCTCCTATGCCCTCTAATATCAGCCTCATCCTTAACACCACCAAGGGATATGCGTACAAACTTTCTGCCCAGAGCAGCAGCAATAGATGATGCCAAAGACGTTTTTCCAACACCTGGAGGGCCAACAAAGCACAAAACTGGGCCTCTTGCCTCTGGTTTAAGCTGCAATTCCCAAAACAAACCAAATCACATTGAATTCGAAAATCAGAACAAGACATATTAAATCAACATGAATAGAGGATTGGTAAACCTTCCGAACAGCTAGATATTCAATTATCCGCTGCTTGACTTTGTCTAAACCATAGTGGTCACTGTCCAGACGCTCTCTTGCAGCCCTCAAGTCCAATTCATGTTCTTCACTGACCTTCTGCCAGGGTAGATCAGAAAGAAGTTCCAGGTAAACACGAGAGCTACTGTATCCAGGTTGCTGAGGTTGCATTTTTTTAAGTCTCCTGATGAAAGAATTTGCAATTGATATCAAAAGCAAGCCACAAGATTCCAGAACTAATTACTTAGAATCATGCAGTTGACCAAAACACAGAACTGTAGGTCAGGAAGAGATTGTAAAAGAGCACATCTTCAGCAAAATCTCTCACAATGTGGAACTTTGCCTTACAGATAATGGGTCCCATCAATGAAGAACAATATTCTCACAGACCAACAACTAAATATTAGCAATTTAAAAGCCCAAATATTCAAGAGAATATTCATTGTTACCAATGTACAGGTCAAGCAACACACACACACCATTAAGTACAAAAAATTGCATCAAAACTTGTCAATAGTAAAGAGGGCTCACTATTAAATTCAGTTAGAGAGGTGAAAATCATAAGTCCCAAGATGCGTGCACAAGATCTGAAATGACATTGTAGCAATTGCAAAGTTGCGAATTAGTTTGTAAAAACTCCAGTTTGAGATGGTTTTGCAACAAAAGAAAACCATAAGGTAACCTTTTCTCTTTCCATGCAAAATATTGGATTGTTTTATAAAAAGCTTTACTTTCAGAAGCCCATGTAAGAAGTACATCCTGAGATAACATCTTTCATTTGTGTGAAACACATTCAAAGTTATGCATATTGCATAACACATGCAACCTTATACATATTGCACAGTTGGGATCCAACGCCAGTGTCAGAAGTCAATACAATTGACTGCCGTCACAAGTGTTCTCATATTTAATTAGTTTTGACTTGAAGAAGTTCTATACAACTAGAACAATACAACTAGAAGTTCTCATATTTGATTTGCTAAAACACAATTATATGTGGTAGGTAGCAAACTTCTCCTTGTCAACAATTTTCCAGAAACAAAGACTTCTTCACACATACCCATGTTGGGTTCTGTTCAATGAAGAATCTTACTACAGTAATGCGCAATAGAAGTTCATAATGGCTCTCAGTTACAGAACTTATGTTGAAGTCTTTATTTATCAACTATTCTTTTTTAATGGTTCGTCTTCATGCATACACCAAAGTTCATAACTAGATAGAGCGATGTTCAAACATAGGAACCAAAATATGTATACATATTCTTGTCCGATGTCCAAGGGGCATTGCTATGTGTTCATGTCAAAATGTAAAACATATGTCCCACTCCACAAATCATCAGTAATTATGAACAAAATGTTATATCTTACTAAATCAAAGCATGGTAATAATCAATAACTTTATCTTCCAAACAAAAGGACATATCCAATCCTATTAAGATCATCAAACTTAGTTACTGCAACTTGCAAGTACAATAACCTTTACCTTAATTCCCTTTGTGCATGCTTCCAAATATCTGGAGGCATCCCTGCACTTTGCATTTTTCTTTCCAGAGAAGCCACATCATCCTCATCATCATCATTGTCCCCAAGCTCCTCTTTGATAGCCCTCATCTAAAAATTGCTCAGAAAGGAAGTAGACAAGGAAGGAATAAAATTAAGATAGCACTATAATGAGGTAATGCAAATTATAATGAAATAGTTGAAATATACGTTCTCCAACCAGAAAAACTATCCAAATATTTTTTAAGAAGAAGAAAAACCCTAGCTAATTATTCCAAACTCATCCAAAAATCCCCTTGAAGATTAACCATTGTTTTGAAAACCAACATAACACCTCCATACATATGATTCTTAACTTCTAGGCATCCACAAAGATGTAGGTACATACAACTACACTAGAAGCCAATAGCCTACATCTCTTCAGCTTACTGTGAAACTCTCAAGTAGAGACATGGACAAGGAAGGTCCCTGCTTTGATTACTTTAACCAGATGTGAAATTTTCATGAATAAAAAATTTCATTTCTGTAATGAGAACACAATATTTTCTTAATGGATGACATAGGAATCTGTTGCAAGAATTGTAGTTCACGTGAATCTTGCAATTGGAGGTGTGGGCCTCAAGATATATGAGCTGATAACGGAGCAACTCGTAAAGCTTGTCCGTAGAGAACCCTAAAGCCTCACATACTTAGATTAATAAAACTTGAAGTCCTGAAGAAAGATATCTAGCTGGTATTAGAAAGAAAACCTGCTGTCGAAGAAAAAATTCCTTCTGTGTCTTTGACAACTGTCCCTCAACCTTTTGTGTAATCTTCTCTGCTACACGAATTGACTGTTAGAAGTATACAGTAATTAGCACCACTCATGGCTCCATAAGCAGGAAAGAAAAAGAAAAATAGATGCATATGCCATTGATTAAATTCATCGATAACCTGCAAATGCCTGTCAACTAACACAGTTGCTTTTGAAAGCCTAACTTTAACATCAACCGAATCTAACATAGAGAGCTGCTCCTCAAAGCTTATCTCAAAGCTAGCAACAAAAATATCTGCCAATTTTTGCACTGGAATCGTCTCCAGAAGAACTTTTGTCTTCCCACCAGTTTTTTGTTTCTATAACAAGAATGAAATGGAGAGATGTTGATGAGAATGACACTCCAAACAAATCACACAAGAAATAAGTACATAGATCAAAAAAATAATCATGATGCTTTGTTGGCATTGTCATTGTTGTTGCTGAGGAACAATGTTCCCCAGCCAAGTCACGGAAAGTCGTGCCAGTTCCCTATCAATCCCACATGATACAACAAACCCCACACCACAGAAGAAAGTAATTCTAGTAAGATATTAATAAAGTATGACGAGGTTTACTTTTAACATTCTTTAAACGCAATGCCATAGTCAATATTCTAAACTTCCAGGTTCAGAAGCCATTGCTTGTCTAGGAAGCCACACAATTTTCCAGAACAGACAATTGCATGGAAGTTTTAGGGAATTTTTTCACCATGATGGAATAATTCAGAAAAATCACACTGGATGCCCATTTGAAAACATTATCTTTAGGAATAATACAAAATAGAAGATGTCATACAACTGCAAGATTGACCTATCAAAAGAAAGAATTCCAACTACAGAACCGGCTTGGATCCACTGGGAATTCACAGCACTGATAAAAGAGCCTTACTTCATAAAAGGAGCCTTAAGTATTATTTCCATATTTCAATTCACAAATTCGATGAAAGAAAGCTGTATAATCTACACTATTAGTAGTTTCAGAAATTAAACGATATATTATCAACTCGATAAAAGAACACTTAAAATTATGTGTATATATATAAGAAATAAATTATTTTTTTTAAAAAAGAAGGCCTAGTAGGTCCACATTGAGTCTGAAACAGTGGTTTGTAAGAAAAATTCAAATGCAGGGCTCAATTGAAAAACAAGAGAAATATCATAATGAACACTTAGAACCATAAATAACCATTTCAATTAACTGGAAAAACAGCCCTAAGGAAACCAGCAATAAAAACAATTAGACAGAACAAAACATGCTTTAAGAGAGAGCAAGTTCTCTTGAGAATACAAATGATGCTAGTAGGTAAGAGATCCCCCAGGAAAGGTGCAGGGTGGGTGATTGGAGAAGATATACTCCCACATTTTACCTGCTCAAGAAGGGAGGTAAGTTCCGTGGCTGTAGCTTTAAACTGGCGTGACAATGCTACAAAATCTGGATCTTGCTCAACTTGCTCCATCTCTAATTAAGATTAGAAAAATTGGAAGCAACTCAGCATTTTAACAGATCAGGGGTTAAAAGCATCATACGCCATACAACCCCTTTCCCCAAAAATAATGAGTTAAAAAGAAGGAAACTAGAATATTCAATCTAGCATTCACGCATGTCAATTTAAAGTGTTAATAACTATGGACCAAACCGAGTATTTCTAAATAAAAGATTGTAGTTCGCTTACCAGCCTTTGTCATATCCAAAGGAGCAATCCGGGCATTATAATAAGTTCCTCTTGTACTAAGCTCCTGGACACTGAATCTGCACAAACCTTCTAGGACAACTATGTATGTGACCCTTCCACTCGGTTTCTCCACTCCTCTTGACAAATGTAAAGCTCGAGCTGCGACACCCCTGAAAGTGCACATCAAGCATAATCCATCATATATATATATATATAGAACTAATTGGCATATGGAAAAGACAACCAAAAAAAAAAAGGGAAAGTTGAGTGAGCCCATGATAACTGAAATCAAAGAGCATATCTGAAGGTCACAACTAATTATAAAAGCATGAATGGCCAAATAGAACTGAAAATTACGCTGCAAACAAATTTACTAGGTGCAGAAGACCAAATTTGGCTTTTACTGAATGCAAAACCAGACACCAAAAAGAATGCCCATCAGGTTATACCTGGTATGCCAATGAATGATTTCTTGCTGATTTTTCCCATCAAGCTTGTGAGGATCTGATGTGCCAACTTGAATTTTCAAGCTTCCTTCACCTGATTCAGTCCCAACACCTAGAATGGCAATGAATATTTAAATACTATCAGTAATGCAATGCAAACTTACTAATCAGTACTAACACATGCAGTTAAATAATGATCACCTGAAGATAGCATTGGACCCACTGATGTTGTCTCCATGGCATCCGTAACTGGAACAATCCCAATTAACCCCTTCTCTTCCTTCTGCCATAATTCTTGTTCCACCAGTTTCACACTGCAAAAAGAATATTGCTTTCAATGATTTTTTTTATTCAAATAACAATTAAATACCATAAATAAATGAATCTTTCTATGCACGTATTCCAAACTACTGCAGAATCATGAAACCCAAATTATTGAATAACTTCTTCTCACTTATAAAGTTATAGTCTATGAATACTGATCAACCAGCTAAAACTAATCAACACTATATTCCAATTACAATGGATCCAAGAGAGACAAAAATATATTGTATAACATCAGTCATCTTCGAAGGAAAATGCATGAATATATATATATGCACCTGAAAAACTCCACCACAACACCCCCCCCCCCCCCCCCCCCCAGCAAAAAACAAAAAAAACAAAAAAACAAAAAGAAAGGAAAAAAGGGTATACATATATGTATAAGCAATTCTTCCTCATTGAAACAAGCACGCAGCCAAAAATAAAACAATTTCCTCAAAATTGTAGAAACAATTGTAAAATAATATATATTACATAGAATAAGCAGAAGAAAATGCTCCAATTGCTTCATAGGTTTTTTTTTTTTATTATTATTTTATTATTTTATTTTTTTTATTCACGAACATTTCCCCACAACCAAATGGCACATTGTCTTAAACCCAAACCAAAATGTTTTGAAGCAACATATATTGCATATAAAACAAATTCAATTTCTAGGGTCTGTAGCTCCAAAACCAAAAAACTTTTAAACATTGATACCACATTTGACTACAAAAAGAACTGGCCATCATTTGCACATGAAGTTGGCTTTACATTAGGGAACTGATCTGAAATTGAGGACCCTAATTCCAATTCTTACGCTTTGTCATCACAAAAAACGAAATTGTAATTTGCCTTACCATTCTGTAGAATTCAAATTTGTGCACAGGATGCTTAGACCAATTCTTTGGGATGAATTAATGCAACTCTAGTAACAAGAATTCTAAAAGACAGGAAACCCTGATAGTGAACTCATGCTCATCTTCCCTCCATGTTTCCATCTTCAGCATATGGCATAATACTAATCTCCCATCAACCTCATTTATGAACATATTGAAAGTTGTAGACTTCAAAGTTCCTAAAAGGCCTAAAAGAGGAAGGACTATCGGATTAATAGGTATAAATTGATTGTTTTAATTCTAATAATTGGCTCTCAAATTATGTTCTTCAAACTTGTGATATGTTTTATATGTGTCTAAGCTATGGGCACATTACTCGTGTGTTCCCTAATGCTGTGTTTGGTTAGGACTTGGGGAGGGATTTGGAAAGAGAAAGGAAAAAGGTGTGTGAAACTAGGTGAAATATAGATTTATTTTATTCACATTTCACCTACCTTTTCCATTTCCCTTTCTAAATCCCTCCACAAATCCCCCAACCAAACACAGCATAAGTGTCCAAATAGTGTATGGCACTAACAAAATTAAAATATATATACATATATATGACACATTTTGGATGTGTTTGACACAGACACATCACTTCTTAGAAGTGTCTGTGCCTCTTAGTCTCTCTTTTCATCTTTCGCATCTTCAACTATATTTCATTGTTAAATATTTTAGGGTGTGTAGTTCCTTTCCTTGAGCTCCTCTCTTTCTTTTTTTTGAGGTCTCCCACATCTTATAAAACTTAGCTGATCACATCATCTTTTGTAACACTACTCTACATCATGACACCTGTTGGCAATATGTCAATAAATTATATAAGAATTGAAAGTCATAATATTTTGGTTGAACAAAACCACTTTTGCCGAAAATTGCCATTAACATCCAGTTCAAACCGGTTTGTATCATGAACCAGCTGGTTCGCATGCGATTTTCATTCCCACTGAACAAACAGTGTGTATCTGAACCAGAAGGCCAAAAAATCAGCTCGATCTGGCCAAAACATGACAAACTGGACATATTTAAATCCTTGGGCCCATCTCCTTGGTAGACTATATGTAAGAAAATATCTAATTAAGTATTATTATCTTATCTAACAACCTAAAGGATGAGATCTTATCCAACAACTCGCACAGAGTCATACTTAATTAGATAAACCAAAAACTTCCCTGAGCATTCATGCTGACTTAATCATCAGAGTGGCTTCCACCGACGACTGTTGGCCAATCCCAGAAACTCAGGTGTTTGTTTTGTAGGAGTTGCAGGATACTTGGACTACTCATCTCGTCACTGGAATCACCCCGTATGGATTTTTTTCCCTACTAGATATAACTTGAGTTTGATTTCAAAATGCACATCTTTTTGTGATTGAAATTTTGAAATCTTTGAGCTGCATTTTAATTGATTCCTTTTGCATCAGTTTCTTTGAACTACGTACCAAATGTCCAAAACATAAAAGCTTAATTTAGCATCCCTAATTTCAATGCTCCACTATAATTCTTCAAGCATCCAAACAACTAAATAAAATAACACACCGTTTGGATGGGGTGATTTGGTGAGAAATGATGAGAAAGAAAAACTCTTTTCTTATGTTTGGTTTATAAGTTGAGAGATAAGTGGTGAGAAATGATGAAAAATAGTGAGAAAGATATCATAGGGTAAGAAAAGAATAGAAATAATTGTGGTCTCTCATCTAGGTGAGAAATTGGTTGTGTTTTCTCACTATCATATTTGGATGGGTAAGAAAGCAAAGCATGTGAGAGAGGGATATGATTGAGATTTCTTTTGCTTCTTTTATATTTTAAGGGACAATCTTGGTATTATAAATATTTTATAACCAATCGATTTGCTTCTCACGTTTGTTTCTCACCAAATCTCAGCACTTTTCATGAGAAATGAAATAGGCTTAGTACGAGAGTTCTCTTTCTCACAATTTCTCATCCTTTCTCACCATTTCTCACTCAATTTATAAACCAAACATGGGAAGAAAAAAAAAAGGTTATATTTCTTATCATTTCACACCAATCACCCCATCCAAAAGGAGTGCAAAAATGATAAGATTTGGTGAGAAACAAGTTGATAGTTGTAAAATGTTTATAATACCAAGATTCCACTTAAAATACAAAGCAAAGAAAAGAAATTGCACTCATATCCCTCACTTACTCGCATGTTTTGCTTTCTTACTCATCCCATCATAGTGAGAAAACACAATTATTATTTTTTTGTAAAACTATCACAATTCCAATTCCAACAAATTGGGAATCAAATTTCACTTTCTAATTCCCAATACCAATCAGACCCAAAAAACAAACGAAAATTCCTATAAAATAACAAACGAAAAAATACAACTAAAGTTTTCTACTTTTCCAATAATTTTACCCAAACCAAGCAAATTCCAGAAGAATTAAATCCAGAATACATTTTTTTCCCGGGAAAATCAAAGAGAAAATAAATTGGGGGTTTAAGCAAGGGAAAATCAACTAAATATACCTGCTGGGTGAGGTGCAGCGAATGCGAATAATTGCACCGGGCAACAATACCTTGTTCCTGAATGGAAGAATGGCGAGTCGACTCGGGAGTTCCACCGATTCAGCCATCGTTTTAGCTCAAATAACTTTCCTTATACATACATACATATATATATATATATAGGTGGATGTAGGTGAGGACGATGGCTTTCTTTCGTGTTCGCAAACCCTTTTCTCTCTCCTCATCATTGAAATGTTTTTTGTATTTTATTAGGAAAGACTATAGTCTATGGCACATTTATTTTTTTGGCGTTTAGTTTGAAATCGGACTAAGGTCTATCATAGAATTTAATATTAAATAATTTAAATTATTTAATATTTAAAATTTATTGAATACTTTATTTTTCTAAAAAATAATAATAATTGAATAATAATAATTATTTAATTAAATTAAATTTATATAATATCTTTTTTAAATGAATAAAGTATTTCAACAAATTTTATACATTAAATTATTTAAATTATCAATATAAATTCTGTGATGAGGCCACGCCAACCCAACAGGAAGCTCAACCCTTTTTTATAATAAGATATTTTGTTTGATTTGATTTGGAGTTGTTTTCGAATGGAATTTTCAAAAGAACACCACACAGTGGGCTTATCATATTACAAAAAAGGTAAATTATAAATATATTTTTAAAATTTATTTAAAGTTCAGATTATTTTTTATAATTTAAAAAATTATAAATATTTTTCTTATTTAAAAAAATTATTTAACAAAATTAATTAAAAAAATTCTTAATTGCTCTTCTATACAATAATAAAATTACCTAAATTATTAATTGAAACATATTTATAACATCATTAAAAACTGTTAATTAACTTGATGATTTATTAATAAAATAGGCGATTTATTATGAAATTAGAAATCTCAAAGGGTGAAATGTAATTTTTAAAATTACCGGAAACGATTTGTATTTTAATCAAACCTCATAGATGTATTTGTAATTTATCCTTACAAAAGTCACCTCGGCTACTAATATTGTTAATTAAATAATTGATAGTGCCAAAGTAAAGAATAAGAAAACAATTTTTAGGCTCTGTTTGGTTTGATTTGGTTTTTAATATGTTTTTAGCAAACAAAAAATTTAAAAATTATAAATTAATCTGGTGAAATTTTTTTTAAAAAAAAAATCTTCTCATTTTTTTATAATTTTATTCTTTGAGAGGAAAAAAAATAATTTTTAAAAATTCAAAAATACATTTATGATGTTTACTTTTGTCAAACTAATTTTAATTTTTAATTTTTTAAATTCTAAAAATAATTTTAGAAAATCAAACCAAGCCTGGTCTAAAAAAAAAAAAAAAAAAAAAACACAAAACAAATTGTAAAATAGAAGGATTCGCATGTGCATTATATTACATATTTTATGATGATCACGTATTGAATGAGAGCGAAAATCTGAAAATTCTAGAGTATTGTTAAATTAGATATAGTGTGAGGTAGGTACTTTTTATTTTTTGTGAAGACAAGGAGAGAGAATTTTTCGTTTACGATTATTAGATTTTATGAATCCCACTAACTGTTGAATATTCTGCATGTTGATTTTTTAGTAAATTAAAATATTGACATGATTGACATTTTGCAGGGAGATACCAAATGGTGCTGTCCCTCTATAGATTAATATATATAAAGATATTGGCCCCTTTTTTTTTTTTTTTTTTTTTTTTTTTTTTTTTTTTTTTTTTTTTTTTGAGAGTGACTACTTTTTTAGTTTTTTTTTTGGATTATTTTAGTAGGTTATTTTAATTTTTATGTTTGGGAAGTTGGGTTGAGTTTTTTGGTTGATTATTATATTGAAAAATATGTTTGAAATGATATTTGAGGTTGAAAGACAAATTTGTCCATAACCTCACTTTTTCCAAAATTGGTCTAAAAAGGCAAAATTGTCATTTACCAACAATGAGACAGCTGCCTACACTATCAACGTGACAGCCCTACTGCCGAGTTGCTTTCTTTCTTCTTCTTTTTTAATATAAATCATTGATTTAAGTACTATTTGAGATTATTTGACTTTTTTAATATTTTAAACTATTTTAGCCTCACACTTGAATTCCCAAACAAGGCTATTATCATAAAGACTATTACATATATGTGATAGCTATTATATTATATATTCTTATAAAAATATTTATGTTTTTATGATGGAGTTCACAATTTTATATGTAATTTTATTATTTGTAAACAGCATGACGTGTTGATAATAATATGATATTATTGTTATATTAAGAGCATCTCTAATGATTGAATGGATAAACAGTTATTTATTTTCATAATTTAACAAATGATTTTCGTTATAATTTTTTTTTTTAACAATATTGCTCTAATAGTATAAAAATTTTAACCCTTCTCACAAAATATCAAATGAAAATGTTATATGGATTTGGTTCGTTTTTTATAATAACAAAAATCAGAATTTTTTTCAAAAAAAATGAAAACTAATAAAAATAAATTATCAAAAATATATTTTAAAATTTTGAAAAAATTATTCCTAAGCTTTTAAAAGATAAAAATAATGTAAAAATGATAAGTATTTTTTATTTGTTTCACCAAATTAATTTTTAATTTTTTAGAAAAAAAATTACGAAACAAGTTTGTGAAAAACAAACCAAACATGGCCTAAATGCAAAGATTTATATTTATTTTTTTTAGATTTGTCGATACAAAGATTTTAATTATAAGTAAACCTTGCATTATTTACAATGTTATTTATCAACACAACATTGATGTAATAATAAATCTCATCATTAATATATCTCTAATAATATTGACAACTAAATCAAATAAATTTGTTAAAATAGTTGATGAGTATAACATTATTTGAATTAATCGGACATTTTTCTCAAACATTATAAAATGAGGTGACATATATGGGGTGTTTGACTAGAGGCTATTTGGTTAAAATAGTTAATAAAGACAAAATAATATAAAATAGATAATAAGGTAAAATGTCACATTCAATTTATAATTATTTTATTTTTTATTTTATAACCCTCAAATCAACTATTATTTTAAACATAACTTTTTTAGTTAAGTTAAAATAATTAAAAAATTAAATAGTTAATTAAAATAGTTTATTACCAAATGGGGCCATAGAGATGCAACAAAATTGAGGGGCCGATTCGGAAATATCAAAAGGCGTGGAGATGTTGCAAGAAACCCCTCGATCAAAAACAGAGAGCTCCACCTCCTGAAAGTTATGAGCCGTCAGATCTAATGAAGATGAGGTGAGGAGATACGCGTCAGCAAGGGGCTAGTTGGCTTGCGTCAGCAGCCACCGTCGGCTTGGGTTTAGGTGGCTGTGGCCCCATGTCGGTACAGTGGGACCCTACCCGAGATAAACGTGGCTTAAGTCTTCGTTTGGGGGAATTGGTTCCTGCGGTGCTGCAGATTTCTGTGAGGCGTGTCCTGAATTTTTTTAATAATTTAAATTATTTATATTGTAAAGTTTATTAGGTAAATTATTTATCAGTCATACTACGTCGCTCGAAAAGAGCTGCCCCCGAATCCCCCTAATCTAAAAACGACGTCGTTTCGACGTTTGAATTTTTTTTTTTTTTTTTTTTTTTGCAGATTAGAAGAAGGGTTTTTGCAGATCAGAAGAAGGGAGGAGGAGAAGGAGGAGGGAGGAGGGAGGAGGGAGGAGGAGGAGAAGGAGGAGGAAGGAGGAGGGATTGGAGGGGGCCCAACAAATGGGGTTGGAAGCAGAGGCGGGGGGCGGGGGGCGGAGGCGACGAGCTGACGATTGGTGGAGGCGACGAGCTACTGTTGCTGCGACGATCGGCGGCGGCGGAGGCACAGGCGACGATCGGCGAGCTTTCTCCCTCTCTCCTCCTCTTCCCCTCTCTTCTCTTTCTCTCCCTCTGCAGACTCGAAGGAAAATGGAAGGAAGAAGACTCGAAAATGGAGGAAAAAAAGAAAAAAGAAAAAAAAAATGCTAATGCCCAAAACGATTTCGGGAGAGCAATCTCTCGAGCTACCAAACATTATTCATTATTTATATAAAAAAATTAAGTAATTTAGACATTTGTAAGCTTATAATAATAGAATAGTTGTTTTTTAAAAAATAAACGATTTTATGATTTTAATAATTTTTTAAAAATAATTAAGGCCTCGTTTGGCAAGTGGCTATTTTAGCTTAAAAGTCAAAAAGTTACTAAAAAAATAAAAAAGCCAATAATTTATACCAAAATTAAAGATTCTATTTTCTCTCTACTTTTTACACATCTTTTTGTAAAAAGTTAAAAAGTCATACCAGACATGCTAATTTTTTTTATCTCATATTTTAGCCAAAAAGTCAAAAAATTACTGAAATAGCATGTTCCCAAAAGAGGCCTAAGACTTAATTATGGGGTTACAGATGTCCGATTAATTTATTTTTTTTTGGATAATATACTCGACAAATCTTACAATGTGAACGATTCAGATCATCAAAATACACTTGATAAATACATCTACAGGCCCTCACAGCAGGGCTGCAATGTCTTATGGTACAGTAGCAACCCTCAACCTCGTTTGGAAGGTAGATTTTTTATTTTTTAACTATTTTAGTCTGGAATTAAAAAGTTTCATTTTGAATGAATTTTTTTGACTTTTGTGAAAAAAAAAATGAAATGATGATAATTTGCATGTGTCATTTTATTTTATTGACTTTTTAGCCAATAACCAAAAAAAAACTTCCACCAAACATAGCCTTTTTAGTTTAATTCTTTGAATCAAAAATTTTTAAAATTCTTAATCATATAAAATTTTTGAAATTCAATTTAAAAATTATTTTTAAAATATATAACCAAAGTCTTTTTCAAAATTATTTTTAAAATTTTCTTTTTTTATAAGAAAACAAAATTTTTAAAAAATATTTTTTTATTTTTCCTTAAAATTATTATTTTTATTTTTTTCAAAAAAAAATATTTTTATTTTTAAATAAAAATGTGTATATATTTTATTTAAAAAATATATATTTGTTATTTTTTTAGAAAAATTTATCTATAAATCTCATCTTGATTAATGATGATCTATTTAGTCCTAAGGATTTTCTTATAGACTAATTAGTCCTATTGATTTTGGAAAGGTAAATTTAATATATTATTTAAAAATTAGATTTATGGTTATACCCTTATTTCTATTATGTTTCTTATCTTTTCTTTTTTTTTTTTTCTTTTTGTGATAGAAAGGTAAGGTACACAATATATGAAAATCAAATTTGTGATGAATTTTTATATAACAATCTTTTTTATTTGGAAAACATTTCAAAATGAATACAAAAATAACTTAAAATATGATATTTTTCAAACATTCCAAAAGGATGTGAGATTTTTCAAAAGTTTCAAAAGAAGTACAAAAACTATTTGGTAAGTTTGGCCAAATATATAATTTCAAACTATAATACTTCAACGTAACACTTCAATGTAATACTAAAAAAAAACTTAGTGTAATACCCTAATGTAACACATAAAAAAAAACTCTTTATTATATTTTTTTTCCAAACGTAACACTTTAATAAAACTTCTTAATGTAACACAAAAAATTCCTTATTGTAACACTCTAATGCAACACAAAAAAAAGATTCTTAGTGTATTTATTTATTTATTTATTTCCAAACGTAACACTCTAATGTAACACTCCAAAAAAACTCCTTAATATAACACTTTAATATAACACACAAAAAAACTTCTCAGTATATTTTTCTCGAATGTAACACTCTAATATAATAATCTAAACACTCTAATGTGATAGACACAAAAACTCATTAGTGTAACACTCTAATGTAACACATAAAATAAAATAAAATAAAAATTGTATACTTTTCCCAAATATAACACTCTAATATAATAATCTAAAAAAACTCCATCGTGTAACACTCTAATGTAACACACAAAAATTCTTTAGTGTAACATTTTAATGTAACACACAAAAAGAAAATCTTTAGTGTACTTTTTCCAAACGTAACATTTCAATATAACACTCAAAAAAAATTTCTTAGTGTAACACTTTAATGTAATACACAAAAAAAAAATCTCTTTGGTTGTAGACATTCCATTTTTGATGGCCCTTCAAGACTTGGATATTCTTACAGGTACATCCGATGACGAGTCTGATTGCTCGCTGAGCTCGAAGTCCTCAGCGGAACGCCATAGGTTTGAGCCTTTCAAACCCTACATCGATTTTGTCTCATTTTTGGACCATGTCTTGGTCTTTCCCCCTTATAGTCTTTGGTGGCCTGCCGACCATCTGTGAAGGCTATCGGCCAGAGCTTCTGGTCTGCCGGCCATTGATGTGTCTTGCCGACCATCAATGATGCCTTGCCGGCCACCAATGATGGGCGGTCGGCCACCAGTGTTTTCTGTAAATATTTTGTGCTAGTTGTTTGCACAGATGCTTGCATCTGTCCACACGTGGAGAGCTGGATTTCTTTGTATAGAATTCATGTTTTCTATATATAGGGAGGCCTTCTCTCGTGTTTTAAGGTTGAAAGATTTAAAACTCAAAATTTTATCTCTCTTTTGCATTTCTCTACACTTTTGCCTATTTACACCACACTTTTGCATATCAACCCTTAACTAAACTTGATCACCTTTGAGCTGAGGTCCCTTAAGATCTTGTTGGAGCTCTTGAAGGTGGTTTGGACTTGTATTGGTGCCTAAAGTTATGCTTGGTTTCAAGAGGTATGATACTTGTCTTGTAACTTGTTTTAGTACACTTGTTTCTCCATCTTTTCCCACTGTTTTTGGGCTAGTTTTGAGCTGTAAAAATCTCTATTTTAATGGGCTGAAATTGGTGTTTTAAGCCATTTGAGGTTAGAGGGGTGTCTCACCCTTCTTTATTCCTTGTTTGTAAGGCTTTTGCACCTTTGTTTCCCATCTTTAAATCAACTTTTTTGGGGCCTTTAACCATTGAATTTCAAAGTATTTTCAATGGCAAAAAACATGTTTTGAAGTCCAAAATTGGAGGGGTTAGCCTCTCCTTCCTATGTCTTGTTTGCTAGCCTAGTTAACTCTATGTGTTAGCATGTTTTTCTAGCTTTTTGTAGTTATATTCCAACATGTTTTTGCCCTTGTTTTAGACTACTTTAGCTTTTTTTTGGGCTGTTTGGCTCAGTTGAGTCTTGTTTTGCATGGTTGTAGTGTAATAGTTCTCACAAGTTTGGTGTTTTAAGCCGTTAGACACTTCTTGTTTGAGTTGATTACATGATTTGGTGATATTTTGCTCTTCATTTCAGCACTAATCACCTCTGTAACCTCTCTCATTTCTTGGTTTTTCCTTTTACTTTGAAAGTTATTTCAAGTCAATTGTTTGCCTAAGTGTGGAATTGAGGTTTCATACTTAATGGTTTAATCCTCTTGGGGGTTCATTACCAACGGTATGAGACTTCTTTCATACCCAAAGCAACTTGTGTTTTAAGCCTTCTTTCCATTAGAGGACTCTAACTCACCTTATGGACTTAATTGGACTAAGTAATGGTTGGTAAGTTAAAATGAGTAACTAACAACTTGGGACTAAAATTAAGCAAGATAATAACTTGTATGTTGTGTCTTCAATCGGACGCTAATTGAACATAAGAAAAATTGGGATATTTTATACTTAAAGTGATGAAATGTCTCAAGTTTCCTAGGTTTCTATTGCCCTTGATCATGCATGATAGGGTGATGTTTCTTGAGTGTCTTGTTTTGCATTCATTGAGCTTGCACACCTTGAATCACAAGCCATCATGCAATGAATTTGCTTAGATTGGTGGTTTGTAGTTTAAATTCACAACTCCTTGGATTTTTCCATGAAAAGGAGGGGTGAATTGTGCAGATAATCCTTGGAAAAACCCTTTTTTTTGCTCTGTTTATACTCTGTTGCAGCATGATGATCCAGTACATCAATGGCCGGCAGGCCACCATCCATGGCCGGCAGTGCACTATTAATGGCCGGCAGATGGCCGGCTGGCCACTGATGTAAACCTTAGTAGAATTTTGGTAAGGTGGAGTAGAAAGGTTATGGAAATGTTCAACTCTACAAATAGAGGCTTTCAAGTGCAAAACGAAGGTCTTTTCAGGTGGTATCCGAGCATGTGCATCTTCCATTTCCCAAGGCGGAGTAGTGGCAGCATAGTTAGAAATGCTAATTGCTTAGTTTACTTGCGTTTGTGTTGTAAATTAATTGGTTAGCTTACTAGTTAATTCTTTCGAGTGTTGTAATAATTAGTTAATTAGTTTAGCTTTTTATTTTGGTTTGTAATAATTAGCTTAATTAGATTAGCTTGATTAGCTTAGCCCTAATTAGTTGCTAGTTAGCTTAGCTTTATTCATTCGGACTCTCCTTCGTGAGAGCGTAATGTAATAATGTGCATGTCTTTCAATCTCACGTCTTTCTCCCTTTTACTTAATCGGTTTTGATGGTTAGATTAGGGTCATGTTTCAATTAGCATACCTTATGCTTGCATTCATTCATCTTGTTTTGCATGTACCAAGGCTCGACGCATTATTCAAACCGCATTATTGTTTCAGTTACTTCTTTGAATATGTGTTTAACTGCATGTTATCAAATTGCTTTATATGTCATACTCAGTAGCCGAGCCTATTTTAGTTGCATTCTTCGCATGTGTTGCATTAGACATCTTGCATAGTTAGGAATCATGCATATTTTTCCAACTCATATTTTCTTAGCTTGGAGTACTAAGTGAGTTTTCATGCTTTAGCATACTTGCATGAGTGTGAGTGTTGCCATGACTAGGATGCTTATCATGAGGCTAAATGCTTATTTGTTAAACTGCTTGAATGCCTGTGGATAAAGGCTTGTTGCTTGAATTGGAACGATTCAACGAGTGTATGTTTTAAGCCCACTTTGGTGAGTGGCAAATCAGTCTTAAGCCCACTATGTTTGGTGGCAAATTCACAAACTTTAAGCCCACTTGAGGTGGCAAATTCAAACTATTTTTGCAAACAAACGTGAATTGAATTGTTCAAAGTCTTGCAAATCTAGTCTATACTTGCATGTGGGCATCACCTAGCAATGCTAGTTTAATAACTGGGATAAGAGCACATAATATTTATAAAAATCATATCATGATTAGTAGAGGCCGATCTTTGATCGGGCGAGCGGGGGTGCTCAATCCATGACCTTTCCCTTTCGTACCTAAGTTCCCGAGCCAAGGCAACTTTGGTGATGACGGACACGTGGCCTTTGGCACGAGTCATGGGTTTTCTAAATTTCTCCGAAAATAAAATATTTAAGTGGCGACTCTATATCTGGCAAAACAGTCCAATTTTGGCACTTTTGATTCAAAATCAATTTTCCAAAACGATTTGCTGGATTTGGACTCTTTGGTGTTGATCAATTTCATATTGCACTTGTGAGATTAGATTCAGAACCGTGGGACTCCGAACTGTAGGGTTTCTTTTGAGCTTCCGAAAGGGGGCACAAAAAAGTCGAGCTATAGTTTTTGGCGACTCTGCTAGGGATTTAGAGAACTTGACTCGAACTCATGATATGACTTTTTTATCTACACTTATGTGTTTCTTTGCATTTGCATTTGTATTGGTGTGCTTAAGTCACTGTGTTTGCCATCTGTATTCCTGAACGGTTTGCCAGAGGCTTGCTTGGAAAAGTTTGCCAAAAGGCTGACTGGTTGCGGGCTCTGCTACGATGGGAACACAACCCTTAGATTTGGACTACTGCTGTACCGTTTGATCCTCCTTTCACTTCTCGGTGTTAGGTGTGAGATGTATATTAGGTAGTCTTGCCGAGGTACCCTTTTTGACCAATCGGCCTAGTTGCATATCAAAAGCCATAGAGACTGTTCCAAACTAGGACATGTTGCTTACCCAATTTCAGGATTGTGTGAAACACTTTGCTTGAGTAGTGAATCCTAGTTCTTGACGAAACTAGGACAGGGTAACCCTACCCCATTATAGGGGTGTTTTGGCTCTCACTTAACTGTTATGTGCTTTTAGAGTGAAACTTTACAGGAATGTATGTACCGGTTGCAAGTTTGGGCATCAGTTTTGGGGGCAGAAATCAGTGTTGAGTGCAGTTCTATAGCTTATGATTGCAACTGTGTGTTGTTAGTATCTAAGCCGAGGTGCTGTGTGATTTCTGATTTTTGCTTTCTTTTACTTTATTTCTTTTTACAAGGTAGTTTTTCACCATTGCTTCAGACGATTCTGTTACCCCCCAAGCACTCTGGACCCGTGTAAGAAGACTTTACAGATCCAGAGATCTTGTCAGGGGACAGCCAGTGTTTGCTTTACTTCCACCAGTTATGAGACGGAGGAGGGTTAGGCATAACTCACCAGTCCAGCAGTCACATTTTACTTTGCCTATGACCAGCCAGGCTCAGTCTTCTACTTTTACCCCAGTGAGAGAGTGCTCACCAGTTCTGATGGCTCAATATCCCCCCGGTGGCATGGAAGACATGTTTCGTTAGCTCCAGCAGACTATAGAAACTATGCAGCTAGATGCTGCCTGCCAAGCTGAAGTCACAGCTCAACAAGAGGAAGTGATAAATAGGCTTCAACAACAACAACCACAACCGGCAGTAGCCTCTGCATCCCCTGCGTCTCTAATGGGTATTCCAGCACCCGGAGTCACTGTCAATGTCCAAGAGAATTTGGGCATTCCAGCAGATCTGATCCCAGCACAAACCTCTAAGGCACCGGTGTACCAGACTGAGGCGCCATTTGAATTCGAGGTTGGCCCCACTGCACTGAAGGTCAATAAGCTAGAAAAGCTCTTTAAGTGGGCACAGGGTATGAATTCAATCCCTGACATTGAGGATGGATACACAGACTCCGCAGTAACTTTGCCAGACAGATTCAAGATGCCACATATAGACCGGTTCGATGGCTCCAGGGATCTTATGGCCCATTTGCGGTTATTCTCTGATATCCTATGACCAATGGGTCTTACTAGACTTCAGAAGTTGTCACTTTTTGGCTGGACCTTGTCGAGTACAGAGGCTATTTGGTATACAAAGTTGGAAGACTCCGTGAAATGAAGCTGAGAGGAAATGGCTGAGGCCTTCATCACGTAGTACTCCTACAATACCCAGATTGAGGTCACAACTCGTGATCTTAAAGCGACTCGTCAAGAACCAAATGAGAGCTTATCGGACTTTGTGATTTAGTGGAGGGCTAAGGCCTCTATGATGACTATCAGGCCATCCGAGAAGGATCAGATCCGAATGGTGGTCCGCAATCTACAGAGGAGATTATTACAAAAGATGATAATCTTACCATTGTTTACATTCGCTGAGCTCCATGAGATAGGGGTTTAGATTGAAGATGCGATGAAACAGGGGTTGATAGACAATGAGAAGGAACAGCCTAAGAGGCCCTTTACACACAGTTCCAATGCAGCAATGACTGGTAGCACCTCTGTACAGGCTTCAGATGTGAGTATGTCACCACCACACCCAAAACTGCCAACCTTTTCGCCAACACATCCAACACAACTCCACAAAACTCAACCAACCAGGCCCGATCTCAAAAGGTCTTTACCTCGCTTTACATGTCTTTATCCAAAGCCCTAGGGGTCCTGATCAGAAAGGGCATCTTAAGCCGTTAGAACAACGCCCACTACCTGATCCTCTCTCTCTCCATTTGAAACACAACCCGGCCAAATACTGTGCTTTTCACCAGCAGCACGGTCATGACACTGATCAATGTTATAGGCTGCATTATAAGATTCAAGAGCTCATTGACAATAAGGTAATAGCACCTCCCCAAAAACCCAACGTCACTACAAATCTTCTCCCACCACATAATCAAGTCCCTCTACCTCGGTATATAAACCTCATCCATACATTGGTCGTCCTTTATGACCCCAGTATATATATCACCCCTTCCCACCTACCCAAACCGGTGTTGTTCATCTCTGAGAGCACGGACTTGTGCATGATGAATGCGTCTATACTCCAAACTGAACCCGTGATGGTGACAGTGGTAGATAAAGGGAGGTTGGCCTTGGTGAAGAATATCAGTCTGTTGCCCGAGGGCTCTAAGGACTTATCTGAAGGGGTGTACAACCCGTACTGTTATATTGTGCTAGTGGATGAAGTTAAGCCAGAAGCGGTGTTGCTGACTGGGATGAAGGTCAGTGTAGTTTGAGAGAATGGCCCAAGTTAGGGATTGGATAATCTGGCCGACCTAGAGGAGGACATAGACAATTTGCAGTTATTTGATGAGCAAGATCAAGGGGACGTGCATATTGATTGGTTTGATCTGAATAGGTTGACAGACAATTCTAGATGGCTAAGTGATGAACCCGATAGAGATGAGAGAACTGAATTAAAAACGGAAGAACAGAAAGCGAAAATCACTACAATGGCCAGAATGGCCAATGGGAAGGATAAACTGCCAGAAGACATCGATGTAGAACAATTGGCTTAGGAACTAGGAATTGTTAATACTGTACATACTGAACAAGACGCATCGCTGAAGCGGTTTGAACAAGAAATGGGTGAAAAAAATCGGAATGCTGGAAAAGCCCAACACTCTGCGGAGGAGATTTGTGACGAGAAGATAATCCGAATGGAGCCGAACAAGTGTTTGTCGTTTGCCGAAGGAATCTGGTGGGATGACGACAACCTACACCTAGCTCATACTGATGAGGATTGGGGTGAAGACCTCCCTTAAAACACTTGGTATGTGGAAAAGGTCGACCATATGACAAGAAGTGGTCGATATTTCAAACCACCGCATCTGGACAAACCCGAGGCATCTAAGAAGGATAAAGAGGTTGAGAAGTAGAGAGAAAAGTTGTTGGAAGAAGAGGTTGTGTTGAAACAGTTGAAGAAGATTCAAGCTGATATATCCATCTGGGGTTTGCTTATGGCTTCGCAAGTGCACAGACAAGCTGTACTATCGGCGATGGATAAAGCTAAGTTGTCCATTGACACTACCCCGAAACAACTGGTGGGATTAGTTTTCCTAGGAGGCGCTGCGCTAAGTCTGACCTTCTTGGACAAGGCTATCGCAAGAAGGCTATGCATACAACAAGCCTTTATACATATTAGTGGAGTGTCGAGAAAAGTGGATACCAGTTGTATTGGTAGACACCGCGTCAGCAATCAACATCTGCCCGTCATGCATAGCTTATGCCATCGATTTGAAACTAGCGGATTTTGTGCCTATAGCCTGGGTGATCCGAGCGTATGACAATACAAGCAAAGAGGTGATGAGAATAGTGTAGATCAGAGTTCAAGTGGGCCCAGCTCAACAGGATATTGAGTTCCATGTCCTAGATGTTCCGGCCACCTTTAACTTGCTACTTGGGCGACCCTGGCTGCACCAAGTAAAAGCTGTCTCTTCCACCCTCCACCAAATGCTGAAGTATCCTCATGGGAAAGGGGTGGCCATAGTCTTCGGGAATTCATCTATACATCTTTTGCCAGAGGTCACTACACCTGTGCTGGAGATTGTGCATGGCGAAGAGGATGTTTTCCTTTCGGGGTTTACCTCGGCCGAGGCCCGGGTAGTGTAGAATATCTTGGCTGTTGATGAGGGCTTGTATGTTAGTGCCCAATCTATATCCTTTATGAACAAGCTCCAACACATGCCAGGAATGGGGCTAAGAAAGAGTGGCCGGAAAGGCGTTACTGCGTTGGCCGGTGTGTCACATAATTCGCATGCCTTTGGTATTGGCTATACGCCCACCAAAGAAGATTGGATTAGAAAAGGGAAAGAGATAGCTGACAGAGCCAGAGCTAAGCAGACCCGGAAGCGCGATAAACTTGTGCACCGACCTATCCGGGGAACCCTGAATGGTCATTGTAGACACCCCATTTTTGACCAACCTTAAGACTCAGACGTCGTCGTTTGAGCGCTCGATGATTGTGCATGTTTGTGCTCGTTTCGAGTTTCCGGGGTTTTCGGCTGAGTGCCTTGCCTCCGGGCCTCTGAACTCTTTGTGTTTTGGCTTGGTTTGTAGACCAAACCTTATTTTCCATTCCCTGGAGGGAGGGAGAGGTCTGTAGACCACTTTTTGTGGTCGTAGACCACTTTTCCCTTTTGTAGGCTAGTTTTCGATTTCCGGAGCCTTCGGCCGAACGCCTTGTCTTGCTTCCCTTTTGGTTTGGCTTCGAACCAAACCTTGTTTTCCCTTCCCTAGAGGGAGAGAGAGGTTTGTAGACCACTTTTTGGTGGTCGTAGACCACTTTTCCCTTTTGGAGACTAGTTTTCGATTTCTGGAGCCTTCGGCCGTGCGCCTTGTCTCGGGACCGCTTAACGTTCTCCTCTTGGCTTGGTTTTCGAACCATGCCTTGTTGCCTTTGCCTAGAGGGACACTGAGGTCTTGGACACCACTTTTCCCTCGTAGACCCCTTTTGGTGCCCATAGACTAGTTTTTGAGGCTTCCGGTTGCGCGCCTTGACCCCCGGACTCTTGTCTTGCATCCTTTTTGGTTTGTTTTTGGCACAAACCTTGTTTTCCTTGCTTGGAGGGTGGAATGAGGGTTGGAGACCAGTTTCTCTCCCTGAAAATCACTTTTCTTCCCCGCCAGCCAGTTTTCTTCCCTATAGACCATTTTTGGTGGTCTACAAGTGGTTTGCAACTGGAAAAAGTGGTCTCCCACCATGCCACCACCTTGTTTTCCTGGTGCAGACCACCTCTCTCCCCTGGCCGACCACTTTTCTTTCTGGGAGACCACTTTCACTGGTCGGCCGACCAGTGTAAGTAGCTGGCTGACCATTTCAAGTTGTTGGCAACTTTCCTGCATCTTTTTGAAGATATTTTCTTACCAGCTGTGCCAGCTGGTGAGCACAGAAACCATCCTCCATACACGTGTATTGAGGGATTGCATCTAGCTTCAAGCTTGTTCAACAAGCTTGAGGCTTGTTTTTCTATATAAGGGAGGTCCTCTCTCCCTTCTCCAGGTTCAGAAAAAAAGTGGCTTGAGATATACATATACCATCTATCTCTATATTACTCTTCCTCTTCATATTTGTGCTTGAAAGTGCTTATTCTTCACACTTTTGCACATAAACACCTAGTGAAACACCATACTCTTGGAGCTGAGGCACCTTGGAGTTGTTTTTGGTGTTTTTGGATTGGTTTGAGCTTAGGAAGGTTGTTGGAGTTGCAGCTTTGAAGTGGTTCTACAAGGGTAAGCTCCTAACCCCTTAAACCTTGGTTTTTGTTTAAGCTTTTGGCCCTATTTGCATGTTGATTTAGGTCTAACTTTTAACTACAAAAAGTTCTGATTTCAAGTGTTCTAAATGTTTGTTTAAGGCCTTGTTGGTGTTGGGGGTGGTCCACCCCCTCTTGTGCCTTGTTTGACCTTGGTTTTGTGCTATCCTTTTAAGTTATTGGGACCACCTCCTTTTGGCCTTCTCACCACTGAAACTCAGAGGAATTTCAGTGGTGGAAAGTGTGTTTTGAGGTCCCAAATAGGAGGGGGTCATCCCCTCTTCTTGAATCTTGAATGCTTGCCTTATTGGTCTCATATTTGAGCATGGTTTTCTAGCATATGTTGGCTTGTTCTCAACTTATTTTGGGGGTTATTTTGACATGGAATACCTCTGTTTTAGCTTGGTTGAGTCACCATTTTCATGCATTCTACATTTGTAGTGTAATCTTATAATCTAGCTTAACATGCATCACACTTTTGACCATCATTCTAGCATGATTTTGGCTCAGCTCCAACAAGCTTTTGTTCATGTTTTACCATGCTTAAGCTTTGATTCATGTTGTTTTGGTCATGCATGCCATGCTTTGTATAGCCATAGTGCATTCTAATTCACTAGCTTTGAGTTTCCAAGTCACTAGCATGCTTTTCTTGGGCCATTTGCATGATTTGGCATTATTTGTAATGTGATTTCAGTACATATAGTGTGGCCATACACTCACATATGTCACTCTTTCAATGCATTGGAGGGTTCATGCTTTATGCTTTAAACTTGAGCCTTTGTGTATGCCATCTTGCCTAAGCCTTTGGGCTACCACATCAGGGCATTTTGGGTGTTATTTTGTCATGTTACAACTCTGATTTTTGCTGGATAAGTCATCTCATGCTTGGTTTCGGTAGGTGTAGTGTAATCCTCCTTGTTGGCCTTGCATGCTTGTTGTTTTGGCTCTTCATGGTAGCTTGTTTTGGCTATACTCCGTGCATGTTTTAGCCTTGATTTGGCATGCTCTAGGATTGTTTTGGGTTGTATTGGCCATATGCTTCATGTATTGCACAGGTATAGTGCAAGTGCCTATGCTAGTTTCAAGCTTTGGGCCTCCTAGCATGCTTTATTTGTGACATGTACATGATTTGGCATCATTTTACATGTTATTTCAGAGCATATATCATTGCCATGTTCCCATTTCTTTCACCCTTTGAGTGCCTCTAAGGGTCATGCCTTTGTTGCCTTGTTTGTGGCCTAGCTTGTATGTATGCATGCCTAGACCTTTGAGCTTCCATCTCAGCATGTTTTGGTCTTTGTTTTGACCTATTTGAGCTCTGTCCATGATTGGTTCCTTCATTTATGCCATGTGTTGCATGCCCCTTGTGTAGTCTCTTTTGGTGGCCTTGTGCCTTAGGCCTCCTAGCATGCTATGCTTATGTTGTTTGGATGATTTGGCATCATTTCACATGATATTTCAGAGCATTTAGTGTTGTCACACTTCCATGTTTGTCACTCCTTGAGCACTTTTGAGAGTTGTGCTCTTATGCTTAATTGGTGAGTCAATGCACGAGCATGCATTTTCTAGCCTTCCATGCCATCTTTCAAGAGTGTTGTGGCCATTGTCTTGGCATGCATGAAGTCTATTTCGGGTTGGTTTAGTCCATTGTGCATTGCAATGTATAGCCTTAGTGTTGTGTGCCTCAATGCTTAAGGACTTTGTTTTGACATGCTTATGTTGCATTGCATTGTTCGCATGCCATTAGCATAGATAGGTTGATCATTGTGCATTGCATTGTGTTTGCATGCTCATGTTGCATTAGCATTGTTCGCATGCCATTAGCATAGATAGGTTGCTCATGTTGCATTGCATTGTGTGTGCATGCCTTGCATTGCATTGTGCGTGCATGCCTTGTTTGGAATCTTGTGCATGCATTGCATTGTGTTTGGATAGGGTGTTAGTCCAAACATGAGAAACGAGAGACGTTTCATACTTGAAGTGATGAAACGTGCCTCATTTCTCGGTCGCCGACCCTCTTGATCATGCATGATAGAGGTTAAGGCTTTATGTGTTATTTGTGCATTCATTTACATTGAATTGTGCAATCTTGGCATCTCGGCCATCGTGCATTGCGACGCTTGGTTGGTGGCCTGAGAGTCGAGAACCGCACTCCCTTGAGATCATGACATGATAAGGAGGGTAGTTGTGCACACATATCTTACAAATACATTGCCATGCTCCTTCTTGTTCTCTGTTGCAGCAAACTGGAGAAGTGCAGCATTTTCTGGTCGGCAGACTAGTAAAAGTGGTTGGCCGACCACTTTTTCTGGTTTACAGCAAAGGCAAGTGGTCGGCCATGCTCCTGGAGGTCTCTATGGTAGAGCAAAAGCTATCTGGAGCTTTGTATAGTGTTCTGAGAACAATTGAAAACAGAGGCAAATTGGGGCATCGCGATGGATTTCCGAACGAGGCGACCGAGCATGCATACACTTCTCATCCCGAGGCCCCTCTTCTATTTGCTTTACTTAGTTGCTTTGCTTAGCTAGCTAATGCATTCGTTTTTGTACTTAAATAGTTACTACGCTTAACTATTCATTTGTATTTGTAATAAACTAGTTAGTTAACTTCGTTTTGTAATAATTAGTTAACTAGGATTAGTTAATTAGTTTTTTGTTTGTAATAATTAGTTTAATTAGCTTAGATTAGCTAGTTAGCTCATTATTCAGACCCTTCGTCGAGAGGGCGAATTTTGTAATATGTGTGCGTGTGTGTGATGCATGTCTTCCAATCTCCATTTCTTTCTCCTTTTTATTTACCAGCTTTCGATGGTTAGTTTTAGGGCATATTTCAATTAGCATCCTTATGCTCGCATGTTTGCATAATTCATCTGTCTTGCATGTATTGGGCTCGGCGCATCATACTAATTGCATTGTATTTCAATACCAATTTGAATACATGTTATCTAGTCGCATTCACATGACATCTTAGAATAGCCGAGCCTATCGTAGTCGCATTTTTGCATGTGTTGCATTAGGCATTCTTAACATAGCTAGGATCATGCATTGATTACTAACTAGCTTCTTTTTTTTTTTTGGCTCGGAGTACACTGTGAGCGTTTACGCTTTAGCATCCTTGCATGCGTGTAAGTGTTGCCATGTTCAGCATGCTTGCCATGAGGCTTTGTGCTTAACTGCTATAACTGCTTGAATACCTGTGGGTAGAGGCTTGATTGCCTGAATTGGAATAATTCATCGAAATGCGAGTTTTAAGCCCACTTGAGAGTGGTAAAATCATGTTTTTCTAAGCCCACTTGAGGGTGGCAAAATACGCGTCTTAGCCTACTTGCGAGTAGCATTTTCAAACCATTTTCAAACAAACAAACATGAGATGTTTTGTTCCAATTTAGGCGATCTAGTCTATACTTGTATGCTGTGCGCATCACATCGTAATTCTAGATTAATAACCGGAATAAGAACACATGTGTTTTCAAAAACAACATATCATGTTAGTAAAGGCCGATCTTTGATCGGGCGAGCGGGGGTGCTCATTGCATGACCTTCCCCTCTTGTACCCAAGTTCCCGAGCCGAGGCAACTTTGTTGATGATGGACACGTGTGTAGACGCGCCCGCGGGGGACCTCGGCTACAGTTCGGACTCTTTTTTTTGTGTGTGTGTCGCGGTTCTAAATCTGAACCAAAGAGTCCAAATCCGGCAAATCGTTTGAGAAAACAGATTTTTTTGAAAAGTAGTGCCAAACATGGACTGCTTTGCCAGATTACAGAGTCGCCACCTAAATATTTTTAAAAAAGGGGAAATTTAGGAAACCCTGACTCGGTGCCAAAGGCCACGTGTCCGTCATAACCAAAGTTGACTTGGCTCGGGAGCTTGGGTACGATCGGGGAAGGTCAGCTATGAGCACCCCCTTTCGCCCGGTCCGAAGACCGGCCTCTACTAACCATGATATCCGTTTTTGAAAACATTACATGTTCTTATTCCAGATTATTAGCCTAGAATTACTATGCTATGCACACAGCAAACAAGTATAGACTAGATTGCCTAATTTGGAAATAAACATTGCATATCCGTTTGTTTTGAAAACAATTTGGATTTGCTACCCGCAAGTAGGCTAAAATACGGATTTCAACGAGTTTTCCAACTCAAGCAATCCAACCTCCACCCACAGGCATTCAAACAGTTTATCTCATGTAAGCACTTAGCCGCATGGTAAGCATACTGTCATGTCAACATTCACACGCATGCGAGATGCTAAAGTATAAAGACTTACATAGTACTCCGTGCCAAAACAGAAACTAGTTAGAAAACATGCATGACCTAGTTCATGTTAAATGGCTAATGCATCACACACAGAGATGTAATCTAGAGCAGGCTCGGCTAACCCTAAACATGGCATGTGAAATGCTACAAATAACACGTATTCAATTTGGAATCGAAAGTACAATGCAGTTTGTATGATGTACCGAGCCCGGTGCATGTAAACAAATGAATGAATGCAAACATGCTTTCATACTGTTATGCTAATTTAAATATGCCCTAATCTACCATCATAAGCAGGTAAATAGAAGGGAAGAAAGAAGTGGGGGTTGGAAGACATACACACACTCACGCACACTTATTACAATTATGCCCTCACTCGGAGGGACCAAAATAATAATACAGTCCAAAGAATAAATGAATAAATATTACAAATTCTAATTACTAAAATTAAATTAAGCAAATAAAATAAATGGGGCCTCGGCCCTGCCTCGGAATGCGCGAATGGTGCATGCTCGTCGCGACTCGCCCGGAAAACCCATGTCATGGCATTGCTGCTTCTGTTTTTACTGCCCTGCCTCTCCAAAAATTCCCAAAGTTCGGGAATACCTTCCAAATGGTCTGAAGTACCCCACCGGCTGGGGGAAGAGCTCATCGGCTGCTGAAATTGACCACCGGCTGCATGTGGTGGTTATCGGCACAAACAAAGTGCCGATCGGCACATTAAACTGCCGGCCGGCAGAAAGTCCCTACAGCAGACAGATTGACAGCAGCAGCAAGACAGCAATGCAAGGCATGGGTTTTGGGGGACATGTAAGCATGGTCATTGCCTCCTATCATGCTTGGGGATTCAAGGGGGTAAGACTCTTGGTTTTTGGGCCACCAATGGTGCATTTGATACATGATAGCCCAAAGAACCAAGATTGCTATTTTGATGTGAAGATGCATGCAACATAAACAAATGTAGACTAAGTCCCTATCATATGGAGATCAAGGGCCTTAGGGACTTGAGGATGGAGACAAGTTTCACCACTCAAGTGTGAACTCCTCTCAATCTTCATGCTTGGTTTGACAACCCCAAACCAAACCATGGAATGCAACTCATGCAACATGGCTCAAATGCAATGCAACCTATCATGTTAAGCATGCAAAGAGCTAAAGTATGCAAGGTACAAATGTCATGCAACATGGGCCAATTAAGCATGGAACTAGCATGTATACTAGGTTTCATCAATCAAACATGCAACAACCATGATATGAGCATGCAAAGGTGGACCAAGCTCAATGAGGCAGCCCTCAAAACTCCCTAAATCAGTGGCAAAACATGCCTCAAAACATGAACAAAATGCTACACAAGCATGCAAGCCATAAGGCTCAAGGCTAAGGCACAAAGTGAGACATTGAACCACCACTTAACAAGACCAAACATGGCACATGTGAGGTAACCAAAACAGGTTTCTAGCATACAAAATAACACCCAAACCCCCTCCATGGCATCCCCGAAAATGCACTAAACATGTAAGCATGCAAAGGCCTACTTTAAAGCATACAAGAGCACACTCTTAAAGCATGAACTAAGCCACATATGCCAACATACAAACATGACTAATGGACTGAAATAGGGTCTAATGTGATGCCAAATCGTGAGATAAAGACAAGTTAAGCATGCTAGAACTCCATACAAGCAAGGCCTACAAGCCAACAAGCAAGGCAACCATGCTAAGCATGCCAAACATGGCCAAAACAGTGGCTCACAGCCCTTATGCATGACAAGATGATACTCATATCTTCATGAAATCAAGCTAAAACATGCGAGAAATATGGCCTAGACATATGGCATGCTTTTAGGCATAAAAGAGCATTTCAAAGGAAGTATGAGAAGCATGTTAGAGGCTATAATTCCGACCAAAAACAGAGATCAAACATGACCTAAAACAGCCCAAAAAGTCCTGAAATGAAGCCAAATGCAAACATGCACACATGCTATGCTATGAGCCCAAAACAAAGGCAAATAAAAGGACCAAGGGGAGAGGGGTGTCTCTCCCCTAAATGAGGCTCGAAAATATCATCCTCACCACTGAAAACCCACTGGTTTTCAGTGGTGAGAAGGTCAAAAACACCAAGCTAGACAATGCTCCAAGAAAAGGGCACAAAAAGACCAAAACAAGGCCTAAAAGAGTGAGGCCTCAATCAAATGAAAAAGAGACCTTAATGAAAGTTCTAGAGCAAGCAAAAACAAGGTTTTTTTATGTTAAACACAAAGCCAAAAACCCAAGACAAAAGGGGTAGAAAGTAGTTTCAAGAATGGGGAAACTAAAGTGGTGTTCTTACCCTTGAAGATCCAATGAAGAACAAAGGTTGCAGCCCTTCTCTAATGCTCAAAACCAGTCCAAAACCACCTCAAACAACCTTCCAAGCCTCCTAATCTCGAGCTAAGGTGTAATGGTGTGTGTTTTAGTGCAAAAGTAAGGTAAATCACACTATTTGGTCCCAAAACACACACACACAAGGAGGGAGAAGGGAGATATAGATATATATGGATGTATATCAGAGAATATATGCCTAAGCTCTGGTTTTTGACCTAAAGTTGCTAACCTCAAACAATGGAGATGAATGCAAGTATATATAGGCCAAGAACTAAGCCAAAACTTAATGACTAAGTAAAGCCAAAGGGTTCAAGGGGTGCAAAGGGTTCCTAGCTTCCAAGGGAAGCTAAGACAGCTGGCCAAGCTTCTAGAAGCTTCAAGGGGGTTCAAAAGGGCAAAGGGTGCAATCCCCCGTATGGGGAGTGGTGATGGTGCACTCCAGCTGTCACAGCTGGCATGCACCATCCCCTGGGGTGCAAAGGGTTCACGCCGGCCGTCCAAAGGTGTCACCGGCACAAAAATGTGCCGGCCGGCAGTGTAAAGTGCCGATCGGCACTGTATTCTAAGAAAAGAGTGCCGATGGCATTAAGAAAGGGCCGGTGAACAAGTGGGGCAGCCGGTGGGATTAATGGATGGCTAACAAGCCTTCCCCTACCCTCAAATGCAAACACACAAGTGCTCGGTGCACAACCGAGCATAAAACAAACCGGTTGAGAGATCCTGAGGCACGGCGCGCAGTCGGGACCTCCGGGAACTCAAAACGAACACAATCATGGATAATCACCGGGTGTTCAAGCGGTGACGTCCAAGTCTTGAGGATGGTCAAAAATGGGGTGTCTACACTTTATCTCGAAGGGTGTCAGATTAGACAACAAAAGTCTTGGTTAAAAAGGGTTTAGTTAATAATGGAGTGTATATCCGCAATATAGTCTACAAAGATGTTTTGTTACTAAATTATTAATACAGGAGGTATGTAGTAAACATGTTCTTATTTATTTTATTTTATTTCATATTATGTCATTTTTTTAAAATCACTTCTGCAATTAATATGCTTATAATATATCTTCACATAATTATTGATTATAGAAATGCTTGAAAAAATAAAACTATTTCAACTTTTGGAGAATTATCAAGAGGAGGCAGATATGACTACAGATAAGAAAGTTAAAAATCAGGTATTGGCTTTACTTACGTTCAAATAATGTTTGTAAAATTTTTGCTATTTATCTGACACCATTCACATATATTTTGAGTTTGACTATACCTTTTAAATTAATATAGGTCAAACAGTTCTCCATATACGGTCTTGGATGGAAGGTCTCTATTAAAGTTGATAAAAAAGAATTGGAACAATTAATTGAGTGAGAACTTTTGAGACAACAACAACATCAGTATGATAACGTATTTACGACATTTTATATGAATAATTTCAATATGTTACATTTGTTAATAGTCAGTGTAATTTTTTTTTCAGAAATCCCATCATAGCTGATAGTGCAAGTATAGGTAGCAAAGACAATATGGACATTATATGTGGTAAAAAATCAAGTCTTGTGAAGTTAACTACAATGTTTCGCATATTCATATTTGTAAATTTACAAATTAATTTTAGATTTTATAAATTTGTCAAACAATTAACTTACAAGGAAGTGAGATATTTTTCCTCAGTTTTATAGGCAACGAATGATACAAAAATTGAAACCTTACAAAGACATGTACAACATTGTTACAAGGTAATCTACTTATAGATTTCTATCCATAACAAAAGTTACGTACTTCATTTTTTGTCAACTCCATCTTATTTTTTTGTAGTTTAATGTTGTCATAGATCTATGTCAAAAATTGCATCAAAACAATTTGAAGAGATTGTTGAACATGACATTAAATTTGGATTATGTCAATCCATGTCAAAATGTAAGTTTTTAATTTCTTAATTTCGTTTATAAAAAATTTCAACAATATTTATATTTTGTGTCTTTATACATAATAAGTCAATTAGAAAATCAAAGTTATTATTATACTCTATTAGTTAATGTATATAATTTTGGCTCACTTTAACAACGTAAATTAGAATGTACATTGTTAGCAAACTAATTTTTACATATATCTTATATATTTTTTGTAGGATTTGTAGGATCTTCAGTCTCATGTTACCAAATTCAAATTTTATATAAATTTTTGTTGTACAATTTTTTTAGTTAAGATTAGTAAATATTATATATATTTTTAAAGATTTGTACATATTTTAATGTACGCATATTTTATTTATCAAATATGTTAATATTAAATGTTACATTGTACATAATTATTCATATGATTTATATGTTAATTTTTAGGGAAAAAAATATGAATTTCATATTATAATTCTAAACGAGTTTGCACACCCATTATATGTGCACGGCCGCTAATATTATTAAAAAGAACACATACTTTGGACTCTTAAAACCTTTGTCATGTGACATTTAGATAATAAAAAAAAATATAATAATGATAATTATGCACCTACGTTCTTTCCAGGCACCATGTTTTTTAACCCAATAGTTCCATGATACTCTAGACTTCCTCTCTCTCTACAATCAATTATTTTTATTCAATTTATTTCTTTTATTTTTCTGGTTTCATCCTCTCCTTTCACAATCATTCTGTTACATTTTTTTTTTTGAGAAGTGATTGAGAGCTCGAATCTGGCGGCCCCGAATGCCCCGAAACCACGAAACGACGTCGTTTCGTGGTTTTAATTTTTTTTTTTTTTTTTCAGTAGGAGGAAGAAGACGAAGAAGGGGAGGGGGAGGGAGAGGGGAGGGGAGGGGGCCAACATACTCTGGGCTGAGGCAGGGGGCGAAGGCGGGGGCGGCGAGGCAGAGGCGGAGCTGCGACGGCAGGGCTGCTGCGACGAGCGACGGCGGGCGACGATCGGGCGGCTGCGATGGCGGGCGGCGAGGCGACGAGCTACGGTCGTCTTCCCCGATCTTCTCTCTCTCTCTCGGGGCATTCGGGCAAAAGATTTTCGAGGCACAAATCTTTTTCCTTTTTTTTTTTAACTTTTTGATTTTCCAGAAAAGGTGATTGAGCTTGTTGAAGATGCCAAAATGGATAGAAGAAAAATGAAAATTTGATGAAGAAAGAGATGTAATAGAAGAAGAACATTTATTTGGGTTTAGAGATTGAGAGAGAGGTTTTTTAGGACCAAAATTCGAAGGTTTTGATTGGGTTTGCAGTGGAATAACAAACACTTTTTTTTTTCTTTTTTTCTTTTTTTGAAGAACAAAAAATGGTATATAACAAGAGTTGGCCATTTGGTGAGTCAGTATGCATAATTTACATTTATAGAATTTGTATTACTATTTCTTTTTAGGTTACTTTACACAATTTATTTATTTATTATTTATTTTTTTTTTTACAACTTTGTGTTGTTAAGAAAAAATAACTTTTCAAGTAGTCCCTTATCAATATCTATTTTTTTGTTTCTCTTTCAATGTAAGTGATCTAAGAGTGGTGGATTTATTTTTTTAATTCTCAATGACTAAGGCTTTGTCATTGAGTATTAAAAAAACAAACAAACAAAAGCCTTAGTCATTGAGAATTGAAAAAATAAAAAAATAAATCCGACACTCTTAGATCAGTTACAGACAAAGCCTTAGTCATTGAGAATTAAAATAAATAAATAAATAAATCCAACACTCTTAGATCACTTACATTCAAAGAGAAACAAAAAAAAGAAAAAGAAAAAAGATACTGATAAGGGATTACTACAACACAGTAATACGAATTCTATAAATGTAAATTCTGCATAATGACTCATCAAATGGCCAACTCTTGTTATACACAATTTTTTGTTATTCTTAAAATTAAAAAAAAAAAAAAAAAAAAAAAGGGTTTGCACTTGCTTTTGTTATTCCTCTGCAAACCTTGTTGAAAAATTTTAGAAATGAATAAGAATTGACTCCATTTGAATGAAATGATATAATCTTTCAAGGTGTCTATTCGTATAAAAAGTGTGAACCTAAGAGTTATGATCCTTTTAAAGGTCACAAATACTTTTATAAATACTAATGGCATCTATTTGTAAAGCAAGTGTTAGGATTCATACATATGTCATAGTCAAGTATAAAAAAGAGAGTGCATAACACAAATTTGTTCGATGTACACACAGAAAGTTGTGCAATTTCTATATGGGGTGATCATTGTATCCTGGAGGCTGGACGTCCATTAATCGCAAGCACCAGAGGTGAGGGCGAAATTCTGTCTTAAAGACGGTGTTCAAATATTGACCTCGGTCACAATCTGTATTAAATTTACAGAATTTTTGTAAGAAATCTCTTATGTTTTATTTTATTATTTATTTGCATTAAATTGATTTTATCAAAAAAATTTCCTACAATTTTAAGACTGAATTCCTATCTGTAGTGATACAGATTAATTCTTTTCGGTCTATAAATATCATGAGTAATGCCATATTTAATTTGATTCAAATATGAATCGTGAATTGTGACCATGCTATTTACGTTGGTTTATTTTCATCTTGATAGTTTGGATGTTATTTTGCTTCTCCATGAATAGTATATGATTTGGTTTTGTATTTATATATTTGCAATAATTATATTCGTTGATTCTGTGTTGCTTATCTATTCTCGGAATATTTCGCACAGCAGTTCTCAGTAAATTGCGATTTTTTATTGAATTTAATAAATTTTGAATTAGAATATTCAATTCCCATATATGTTTTTGCGTCTATAGTATACATATATATATATATATTTTGGTTGATTACTTTGTTTTGTAATCTTACAATCTTGATTCATGGAGAATTAAGATTTTTTTAAATTACTGATTAAGAAAGATTTGTTTGTGGGATTTGCACACTAAAATTTGAATATGCTTTTGTGAAGATGAATTTTATTATAAATCATGTGTTAGATAAATCTGATATAATTTTGCAGATATTGGCTGTTAGTTTGTGGAAAATATATAGATATACACAAATATGTATGTATATATATATAGTTATGTCGGTTGGTGGCTTTTTTTCTGAAAAGTTGTGTAACTTCTATCAATTGCTTGGTCACTATATATATAATATTTGTTAGTTTCCTTCAATATCATAATAGGCAGTGCTTTTGCTTTTTTATTTTTTTATCATTCTTAGATGTCTCTTTGATTTTGATTTGGGATTTATGATTTATCATGATATCATATAATATTACGATTTAGTGTCTTAAAATGAAGTTCCACATAACTCTAATACGGGGTTTCGAGAATTGTTACTTCTAGTTGACAATCGTCACTGTATTACGAATAAATTCTGTTTATATACTCAACAACAAACAAAACACGAAAGAAATAAAGGAAAGGAGAGAGATTGTTTGATTACAAAAATCAAACCAAAATATAAAAATAAATAAATAAATAATTTTATTTAGTTACAAAAACAAAGTCAAAATTTGAAACAGAAAAATAATAAAACGGAAAGTAAATTAAGTACTTACCTTATTAATTTTTCGAACAAAAATTTGATCAAGTCCAGTATTTAACACTATGCCCTTAAGATAGATTCGTCATTTCCACGATACTTTTAAATTGTGGACGTCTATCTCCCAGGATAAAATGATCGACAACGAATAATAGCAGCACTACAAATTATTCGCATAACAAACACACTTTGAGTTTGCACTCTTTCTCACAGAAAATTAAATGTAGCAAAATGCAGAGAACAATAGCAGATTTGAAGACAAAAAAATTGAGTGAAAAACCAAATTAGGGACTGCCTATTTATATATGTAAAGCTGGTTGTACATATTTGAATCCAACAAGTATGGTACCTGTTCGGACAGATAAAAACCTATATGGTTTGAATTGTACAAGGAAGGCACTATTTCAACAGATATGGAACAATTTGGGTTTGAAATTTGAATAGATACTGAAACTGAATTTGTTCGGATGGGTAAAGGAAAATCTGGACACCATTTTGGAATTAATTTCGAAATTCAATTCCAAAAAATAAATGGTAAGAATTTAATTTTAGAAAAATAAAATTCAAAAAGTTTTTGGCCCAAAAAGACAAGCATTAGGCCGGACAAGCCCAACCCAACCTCACACCACGCACCCGCGCCCACTCGACTGACCAGACGGATGGCGGTGACAGCGCGCGCGTGTGTTTATTTTTGGGTCCAATGGGTCTAACCCACTTTGCCGATAACCTCTCCCTTCTACAAACTTGGGGTGCTCCTTGGGGCCCTCCCCAAGTTGCAAACTCAAGTCTTATAAACCCATAAAAGTTTTCCCACCAAACAAATGTGGGACAAGCCTTTAATTCAAACCTTTAAGGAATTTCCACCAAAAACTCCATTTTCATGGAGCTCACTTTGGCTTCAATTTCTCATTCACCAAATAATGGTTTTGAGTAACCAAATATACTATGTCAATCACAACGCGGCATAGAACGCGTTACCACTTAGACCCGCCAACTTTGGCCCATGGGTCCCACCTAAAAAATAGACCAAAGTTAAGGAAAAATCTATTTTTCCAAAATCATTTCTTACAATCCCCCACATGAATGGAATTTGATGACAACAGAAATGCAACAATATGCAAATTTTGTCGAAAGAGTATAAATCGAAAATATCTTGCATTAGGATAGGTAGTTTTCGGCCTTGAACCTTGCCTAGTGATAACCTATTGGACTTACTAGCTAACCAATTGACGCGATGCCTTGAATTGTTCAGAAGATATTTTGAACAAGTATGAACAACCAGGAGCGTTCAAGGCCAAAATGAATACAACCATGAGAATCACGATGTTTCAAAAGATATTTTGTGTGAAATCTGTTTTTGTAATGTTGTTAAATCTGTATGGTTCTGTAAGATAAATTAGTTTGATGTCGATAATCAAAAATATGCTGATAGAATTGATTTGTAAAGCAAATCTATAAATACTATCCTCATGGCATCCATTTGTAAATACTATCCTCATGGCATCTATTTGTAAAGCAAATGTTAGGATTCATACATATGTCATAGTCAAGTATAAAAAAGAAAGTGCATAACACAAATTAGTTCACTATACACACATAAAGTTGTGCAATTTCTATGTGGAGTGATCGTTGTATCTGGAGGCAAGACGTCCATTAATTGCAAGCACCAGAGGTGAAGGCGATATTTTGTCTTAAAGACATAGTGTTCAAATACTGGCCTAGGTCACAATTTGTATTAAACTTACATAATTTTTGTAAGAAATTTCTTGTGTTTTATTTTATTATTTATTTGCATTAAATTGATTTTACCGAAAATTTTTCCTACAACCCAATCAAAACCTCCGAATTTTGGTAGTAAAAGACCTCTCTCTCAATTCTAAACCCAAATAACTATTCTTCTATTACATCTCTTTCTTCCTCAATTTTTCATTTTTCTTCTATCCATTTCGGCATCTTCAACAGGCTCAATCACCTTTTCTAGAAAATCAGAAAGTTAAAAAAAAAAAATATGTAACAAAATGACTGTGAAAGAAGAGATGAAACCAAAAAATAAAAGAAATAAATTAAAAAAAATAACTGGTTGTAAAGAGAGAGGAAGTCTAGAGTACAATGGAACTATTGGGGTAGAGAACATAATGGTTGGAAAGAACGTGGGTGCTTAATTATTATTATTTTATTTTTTTATTATCTAAATATCATATGATAAAAGCTTTAAGAGTTTAAAATAGGTGTTCCATTTTAATAATAGTATATATATATATATGATTGCATTTAAGCCATTCCCTTATTTGATGGTTGACATTTTAGTTTTTAAATCCTAACACCCAATCTGTATGTTTGCAAATTGCTATTTTACCAGCATGATTGTAATAATTCACATATTTTATACAATCAACATATTTTAAAATATCAGGCGTCACAGTTTCAAACAATAGCAATTTTTTCCTCCGTACTAGATAAAACAATAGAGTTGACAAATTATTATACAACAATCCCAATTATTATTAATTTAAGAATACAATTCATTATGTTTTGTTCTAAAAAACTGAATTTACTTTTTAGAAAATTGATTTTTTTTATTTTTTATTTTTTTTTGGGGTAAATTACACTCTGTCACCTTTCTGTTTGGTTATTTTCTCACTTTGGCTCTTGTGAGAGGAGTTCCAAACAAATCATAACGATGGGCCACGATATTGTTACCCCCGGGCAAGGGCCGTAGGCCATGGTATTATGACCCCCGGACGAGGGTGATGGTGCTTTGTGACGAGGGTGACACATGACGCCGTATTCGGAATTTTTTGCTGATTTTAAGTGGCGATCAATTGCCCACATGGTAAGGATTTTGAATAATGCATCATGTGTCATTGATTGCCTGTACCAAATGAGGTAGACTTGTTTCATCATAAATAAGTGAAAAGTGAAAAAAAAAAAAAAACACACACACACACACACACACACCAATGGTATAGTATTGCTCCATTGTAAGGATTTGCCGAGTAGATTTTGGAAGCAGATTGAAGTAGATTGCCGATTTATTTAAGGTGTTGTGTTGTCCTGTATAGTTGCCCCATTGCTTTCGACTGACAGTTGTTAGGCGGATGGAATTCAGATTGGACATTGGCCAGCATTACTGAGGAGTAAGCCGAGAACAAATTGTTGACGCGAATTCCTTGCCCCATTGTTGTCGAATGAAAGTTGTTATGCAGAAGGAAGTCGGAATAGACTTGAGCCAAAATTACCGAATGATGCGAGCTGTTATATAGGCGGGAAGATATATTGGCGGGCATGGAGCACACTTTGGGCGTGATGACAAAAATGTTGTTTAAGCTGCGATAGTGGAACTGCAGATAAAATCAACAAATATTTGGTATGGAATTTGCAAATTTAGGCTGTACGGATGTGTTCAACATGCTCTAAATAGTTAGAAACGATTATTGAATCGTTGTAATTGGACTTTGAATGACGTCGTTGTAGTCAATGTGGATTGGACGGCTCAGATTGGAAGGAACTGGTGCTCCTCGAAGCACATAATAATTTCTTATGTTTGCCATAGATGTCTTCGTTGCGAAGTAGATTAATGTGTGGGCGAACTTCAACAGGCTCGTACGGCTTTGTTTTAGCTTTGATTTCGACGCAGCTTGGTGCGTTGGACTCATCTCAATGAGTACTTCACACTGGTATAGTCAAAACTTGAGTTTGACAACTTCAAAAATTTTAGTTTTCGGCACATGTGATCCGTTTCGCAACTTCGATAGATTTTGGTTACTTGGCTCCTCGAGTTGGTGGGTTTGGACTATTTGAGCCAATGCGAATCCTGTGGTAGGTTCAGATGTTGAGTTCGGCAAGCCGAGATGCTAGTTTTATGCTAAGATAGTAGTGTCGAGCAAGATTGTGTATTTTGCAATCGATATATATATACGTGCCATCCATGATTATCATTACCGTTGAGCTTGATAACGGCATTATGGCGCCGAGATTTTGGAAAGCAAACTGTTATGCGAATTCAAGTTGGCAGCCGAATGATTTGCAAGTGATAATAATTTCAAGCAGTGTTGTCGAATAAGAAATGTGGCCGAGCAATCTTGCCGAGTAAGTAATGTTAGCCCAATAAGCAATGTTGCGGTGTAATGTTTTGCAGAATAAGTTGTCGAAGTCGAATAATGTTGTCGAAACCAAGTTGATAATATGCAGAGTTTATAATGTTAATATGCAGTTGATAATATGTCGAATGATATGCCGAATTGCAAAGTTGATAAGCAATGTTGCGGAGTAAGAGTAGTGGCGAGCATGGTTGGGCAATGTTAGTAACTTGGCAAACTTGCTGTGGTTAATATTATTGTAAACGAGTTGTGATTGCCGAGAACAGAAGTGTTTCTGTCCGATCCTCCGTTGCTAAGCTTGACCAAGGTGGCCAAAGCCATTGCTAGAAAATAGTTCTTGCTAGATGATAACATGGCCAATTGACATAGGTGATCTCGCCGACGAACCTTGGTGTGGTGGGAATGAGCTTCGATTTTATGCGTGCTAGGCAAAACTTATTCTCAACCTTTCATTGACACCGAATGGCTTGCACCTTTTGCCAAGAGATTGTCACGAGTCCGCTTGGTAGTTTGGAAAATCGGCGGTGATCCGAAGTAGTGAATGAGCTACTTAGTATGTCGGTGAATGCACTTTGTTGCCGCCTTGGTTGCACTTTGTTACCGAATTAGTCACACCCCAGCTTTCGTTGCACTTTGTTGCCCCAACTTTGGTTGTGCAATTAGTGAATCTTAGTTAGTACCATGTTTGCTATTTCCTTCGTTGACCTCTTTCAGACGACTCCCACAAACGGCACCAATTGTGAGACTGGGAAAATCCTCTCACATGGATTGTAGAGATCCAACGAAGAGATGAACTTTATCCCTGTAGATCTATAAAGATGAGCATAATCGGCGCCACCCAACCAAGGTTGCCGGCCAGAGACACTCCAATGGTGAAATTAGTCACTTGATTGAAAGAATGAATGTATAGAAATGAAGAGTGTTGGTGTGTAGTGTAGAGAGAAGAAGATATACCTCCACTTGGGATGCCCTCCCTTTATATAGATGGGGAGATGTGATATTTGTTTGGGCTAGACCCATTGTAGGCCTTGTTTGGGTTAACCCTAATAAGCTGATATGTATTTTTTTCTGGCTCCCACAACTCTTAAAGTTTTTTTTTTCTTCCCACTTTAGCCCTTCATGTTTCAAATTTTTTCCACTTTACTCATTAAGCTAATTTCTGTTCAAATTTAGACAGAAAATGATACATTGATAGTCGCGTGACATAAAAATATTTTATTACACTTCTGACATAAACTTAAACTCTAATATAATAATAAATATTTTTTATGTTATGTGACAATTATTGTGAACAGAATTAAGCTTTAGGGTTTTTTGTCTAATTTTGAAGAGAATTAAACTTTAGGAGTAAAGTGAGAAAAATTTGAAACATAAAGGGCCAAACGCAAGAAAAAATAAAATTTAAGGGTCAAAGTGGGAAAGTGACCAAACGTAAAAGGGGCAAAATGTAATTTACCATTTTTTTTAGCGATTTTTTTTTAATATTTTATGCAAAAACAAATTTTATTTTTTACATTCACCTAATCTAAATAGACTTAAAAAGTATAACATTTGTGAAAAAAAATTAAAAAATTCACCAAATACAAAAAATAGATAAAACAAAAATTCAAAAATTCAATACATTTTCGTATTTTGTTGTATTTAATAAATTTTTGTAAATTTTTTTGGTACTAATTGTTTACTTTTTAAGTATATTAAGATTAAGTAGATCTAAAAATTTTAAAAAAATGATTAAAATAATGTAAAAAATAATTACAAATAAAAAATATATAAATTAAAAATTTAGAAAACTATTTTTGAAAATTCGAAACTAAGTTATAATTATCGATGGGAATTATTATTCGTTTTAAGAATATAATAATGGCTAATTACCACTATTGTATGGATGAGGACATCAACTGTATTGTCACTATCTTTTGAAGAGTCCAAGAATAGAAAGTGGCTTAAGTTGGAATCTACTATAAATAATCCTATAAAATATGAGAAATGATTGCAATAATCATGATTGGCAAGATAACAATTTCTATTTGGAGCTTTAAATTAAGAGTTTTAATAGTTCTAATTGATGTGTGAATTTAATGTGATGTGATGTTTTGGTTTTAATTTTTTTTATTTTTCACATCATTAATACTCTTTTAGAATTCTTAAATTAGAGGGATGTATCATTTCTGATTTCCATTAAACCCAAAGTCCAAAACAAGGATTTTGATCTCTAACCACACTAATACACCCAACAGATACATACAAGAATTAATGTGAAGATGCAGAACGTTTTGAAAACTACTGCATTTGCAAAGTTGAGTGTGTTAAAAATTGGATTGGATTCAATCTGATTCATAATCCATGGAGCCTCCATGGTAATTCTCATATAATTAAATAAGATAATTGTGAAATTATCTTTAAGAGTTTTGATAATTGTAGATAATTACACCACATCATTATTTGTGGATCTATTAGATACCAGTAATTTTCAAATTTCATAGCAGTAATTTAACCAAGTTGAATCCTAGAGGCTACATCCCCAAGAGCTAATATCCTTCATGGTAGATGTGTTGTGCCTTTTGAGTTCCCAAAGAACCTCCACATTAGAAGAGGCTTCGTCACCTACGCTATATACCCGTCCCGTCCATACTAGAAATTTTCCAAGCTCAGGTTTCGTTTGGCATGTCATGTTTGGACTAAAATAATCACAAAAAGACAATATAGACTTTTTAGTCTAATAAGACAAAATATCACATCCAAACCATAATCATTTCATTTTTTCTCTCACAAAAATTAAAAAAAAAAATCAAAAACTTATCTCAAACATACTTTTTAGCCCCATGTTACAATAGCTAAAAAGTCAAAAAAAATTAAAAAGTCAACTCATATCCCAAACAAAGACTATATATATATATGTATTAACCTTTTTTTGGGTCTGAATGAATGAATAAGTTTAGCACTATAAAAGTAATCCTAATGTGTGGTTACATATTGCCATGTGTGGTTTCCGATTGTCATAAGGACTAATACAATCTAATCTAATCTAATCAAACATACCTAAGTACAAGAAGAACAAGGATTCTAATGCAATCTAATCTAATCAAATATAGGTAGAGTATGAGAAGAACAAGGACTCTTAAGGTGACAAGCGCTATGCTATCACTCTAATGTGGAGGGAGGGTGTTATACACCGGGGAGAATTCTTATTATATATAACGACTAGTGTTATATTATGTGAGGAGTGATTGGTTGGGGAACATAATGAAGTATTATTGGGGGGAAGAAAAAAAAAACATTTTACTTGATAAGGTTGTGAGATGTGTGTGACTTTATTTAAAATGGAGGATCACTTTTTTTTTTTTTTTTTTTTTTTTTTTTTTTTTTATAATTGAAGGAGTTTTGACGTTGAGAGCTTATAAATAAAGCAGGCAGCATCAGACAATTATGATGAGACGCAGCATCTTGGGGTTGGGGAGAGAGTAACAAATATCGAAAGGGAAAGGGTGAGAGCGGTGTGTGCTTGTGCTTTGCGTCCTCCGTATATATATCCCAATGAATATCCAGATGGCGGAGGAGGAGGAACCACAGCAACATACGGAAGAAGCAGACAATAACAACAACAACTCGATTAAAGAGCGGAAGGTGTCATGGGCAAAACTGCGCCGTGTTGACTCCCTCAACTTGGAGGCTGGTCGACTTGATTTTTCAACAAAGCACACCTCCCTTGTTAGTAATCCCATCTCAATCTCTCTCTCCATCTTTGTCTATTATTATTATATGAATAATATTAGATTTCATAACATGAAAAGCTTTATGAAAATTTTTCATCTTTGGATTAGTTTGCCATATTTTATTGTATGTGTAATTTGAAGATTATGAATCATATTCTCTCATTTTTGGTCATTGGAACCCACCATGGTTTCACTTTGAATTATTCAAACTACTTATTTTTTAGACTATATATTAGATCATACATGAAAAAATTAGATCAATTCGATAATTATAATCATGTTATTCATTTAATACTATTTAAAAATTAATTCATCTATGATTTTTTTTTTTTTTTTTTTTTTTTTTGGGTGGATGATTTACATATTGTGGTTTAAAAAATAATCAATTCAAATCATTGAGGTCAGATCCATAATGGTCTCACAAGCACAAACAATATGTTCCAGTTCAAATCTTGCTATGTTTATTTGGACGGGTTAGATGAGGAAGGATTGAAATCCATTGGATTATAATCTCGGAATTCATAGTCCTAGGGACTATTTGGTTGGATGGGATAGGTATTCTATGTTCATGGGATTAGATATCAGGAAAAGACTATTTGGTTGGATAGGATATAAATTCTAGGTTTTTTTTGGCATATTATGGGGAATGATAAATACTCAAATGACTATTTTACCATTTTCAATTATTTACTAAGTAATAGTAATATTAAATATATCTTTAATATTTTAATTATTTTTAGCTAGATTAAATAATATTTTATTTTATTTTATTTTTTACACAATTAAATAAATTTATTTTTTAAAAATTAAATAAATTAAATATCAATAAAAATATATGTTATTTTTTAATTAAAATTTTAAATAAATTTATTTTAAAAAATAATAATAATTAAATAATGAAATTGAATAAAACAAATTTTTAAAATAAAACATCAATAAAAATTAAATAAAATTATTTTATTTTTAAATTGAGACATTTAAATTTTATTGAATTTTACTAAATATAACATATAATTAAATAGTAAAGGGTTAAAATGGTAATTTCACCACCTAATCTCATATCCCCTATCCCCCCATTTATGTCCCACACCCCATGGGACACAATTGTCCAACACATTTTTGACTAATAGTCTAAAGGAATAATTAATCCGGAGCAAAATTGAAAAACCAAACAACGAATATAAATCCTATCCTACCCTCCAATCCCTCCAAACAAACAACACCTAAAAAGCATACATTCATTTGGTGTGCACGACAATTTTTTTTAATTTAATTTGGAGAATGACTTTTAAATCATTCAAAATTGTTTTAAAAAAAAATTCATATTCATCAAACTGCGCAAAAATTTAAATGTAAAATTATAAACCCCCCATCACATTTGCACCCACCACCACTAATATATGTATATATAAATTGTCCAGCGACAGAAGGATTTCATCACCAAAAGAATTGAAACTTAAATATTATAAAAAATTAAATGTATATTTTTTGTATTAAAGGGTCATAATGAGAGGGACATGGTTCCCATAGTTTTCTTCTAGTCACATTTCTAAAATCGCCCAGAAACTTAGTCATGTTTGGTTTGGTTTTCAAAAATTTGTTTCAGGATTTTTTTTTTAAAAACTTGTTTCAATTTTTTTTTAAACTAAAAATTAATTTGATGAAAGAAATAAAGAATAAATAAAAATACTTATCATTTTTATATAATTTTATATATTTAAAAGGCATAAATAATTTTTAAAAATAAAATATATTTTATTGATATTTATTTTTTCATCAAATTAATTTTTATTTTTTTTCAAAATAAAATTATGATTTATTTTTTTTCTTGAAAAACAAACCAAGCATGGTCATTATGTTTGCAAACTTTTTAGTAGCTTTTTGGGATATATATATATATATATATGTATATTAGTGTATGTACATGCCTTCATTGTAAATAAAAATAAGTGAACTAAAAACAGAAAATAAACAAATAAGGAGGAAAATAAAATAAAAAAAATAAAAATAAAAGAAAAGGAGGATCGTGGGATCATGTGATCATTTATGAGATTATTCATGAGAAAAAATTATTGGTTGATCCTAGGGCGTCACAATACTGTCTAATTTATTAAAATCACATCAATCTACACTGCTCTATCCGCTAACTACGGATTAAATTTTAAAATTTATAATCCACTTTTGAAACCGCTCTGATCCGCTATAGTTAATATATATATATATATATTTTTTAACCTTTAATGAAATATCGAAATAAAAATGAGTGTGAGAGGGATTTTAGATGTGAAATTTGTTACAAATTAGTAGTTATATATATATGAAACATATATGTAAAATTAATTTGTGTTATATATATATTAAATATTATAGTGCAAATTAGTGTTATATATTATGCAAATGTTTGGTAATTGGTTAAAATATTCAATCCATCCAAAACCGCAATTTCTCAATTTGTTAATCTGCCATTCGGTTTGTAATTTTACTCTCAAACTGCTCAAACCGCACCACGCACAACTCCACCAATCACAATTCACCATGCCCTCTCATGGTCCTCAATCACCCAACACAAATTTGTGGGTCTTACAATTTTCACCAATCACAACATCGTTGGGCATCACATGGCGGTGTCCTAAGACCAACCAATGACTCTTGATCATGAGAGCGTGGCGGTCATGCCCTTATTTCTATTATGTTTCCTTTTTTCTTTTCTTTTTTCCTTTTTTCTTTTGTGCTAAAAAGGTAAGATATACAACCTATAGGAATCAAATTTGGGATGAATTTTTATATGAAAATCTTTTTTTATTTTGAATGACTTGAAATATGAGATTCTTCAAACATTCCAAAAAGAGTAAAAAAAGTGACTTGAAAGATGAGATTTTTCAAACATTCCAAAATGGTGTGTAATTATTCAAATATTTCAAAAGGAGTACAAAAACTCCTCAATAAGTTTTAAATAAATGTATAATTTCAAAATGTAACACTCCAATGTAACACACCAAAAATACTTTTTAATATACTTTTTTTCAAACGTAACACTCTAAAAAAATCATTAGTGTAACACTCTAACGTAATACACAAAAAAATTTCTTAGTATATTTTTTCCAAATGTAACACTAAAAGAAAACTCAAAAAAACTTCTTAAAATAACACTCTAATGTAATACATAAAATAATTCTTTAGTATATGTGGGATTGTTCAAACCATTCTAAAATGATGTGGGATTCTTTAAGTCATTCCAAAAGGAATACAAAAATTTCTTAGTAAGTTTGGGACAAATGAGTTTTACGTTTGAGAAAAGTACACTAAGGAATTTTTGTGTGTTACATTAGAGTGTTACGTTTGGCATTACATTTATTGGAGTGTTAGTGATATTTGTTTCAGAATGAGGAAAATCCAAAACCTCTATAGTGCGGATTGTCCAAATGTGTAATTTCACATTTGGAGAAACTTACTTTTATCACCTAATGGGATTTTTGGATTCACAAGAAAAAAAATGAAGGACTAAACCGTTTTATATTTTGAAATTTATTAGTGTTTCACCTTTTGATGAATGAGAAAAATTGTGTAGCAATTTTCAATGGTTGATGAATGAAAAAAAGAAAAAGAAAAAAGAATCATTTAACAATTATTAGATGTGGTAGTTTTAAATATTGTGGACGTTCTTAGAAACAAAAAAAAAAAAAAAAAACAAAGAAGATGATGAATGATCATATTGATGGGGTGAAATGCATGGATGCAGGTAAATTGGAAGGCAACCATGAGTCTAGTATTTCAGAGTATAGGGGTGATATATGGGGACCTAGGGACATCCCCACTGTACGTATATCAGGGCACTTTTCCTGATGGGATTTCCAACACAGACGACCTTCTTGGAGTGTTCTCCCTCATCCTTTACACCCTTCTCCTCATTCCTTTGCTCAAGTATGTCTTCATCGTCTTGCGGGCTAATGATAACGGCGATGGTTAGTCTCTCTCTCTACGCAACTCTCTCTTTATTTAACAACAATGTTACATTCCTTAATTTATCACTCCTAAACGACTTCTAATGATGTGGCATTGAAATTAAATCTCACAAGATAAAATACTTGACAAATTAAAATTTGACATTTGTCAAACACATGTTAAGAATGATTTTAAAGGTGACAAATTAGATATCTCAAACATTCTTCCTTTATTTAATCATCTCTTCTCAAAGTAACAAATTTTATATATATTTTCTTAACTCATAAGTTAACTATATGGATGATGGATGTATCATGTGTGGATATATAGGAGGTACGTTTGCACTGTATTCATTGATATGCCGGTATGCAAAGGTGAGTTTACTTCCAAATCACCAGCCAGAGGACAGACAACTATCCAACTACAACCTAGACCTACCTTCCAATCAGTTGAAACGGGCTCAAAAGATTAAAGAGAAGCTTGAGAACAGTAAAACTGCAAAACTCTTGCTCTTCCTTGTCACCATCCTTGGAACTTCCATGGTTATTGGGGATGGGATTCTAACTCCATGCATTTCTGGTTAGTTTCACACAATTAAAAAGTGTCCTCATAATACAACTTATTGTTCTTGTTCCCCATCATTCTTTGCTTTTGCAGTCTAAACATATATGTATCGAGATTAAGTACTGAAAATTGATGTTTTTTTCCAGTCCTTTCTGCTGTCAGTGGGTTCAAGTCCTTAAGCAAAGGTATCAAAATGCGACGAATATGTTGTGTTTGTTTTTTTCCCTTCCTTCTTTTTGCCTAATGATATTCAGTATAGTGTACGAGTTTTGATATACTATTTAAGATTATTGCACCAAAAAATTTATTAGAGAGAATATAGTCATAAAAAATTGATACACTAAATATGTACATGCTAGCATAATGGGGCTCATAGCGAATGAAAATAGTTCTAGTGAATCCTATCATATAGTAACCTGTATATTCTGTATATTCTCTATAGTTGTTTGAGATTTAATTATTTATGTATGCATAAACTAAAATTTAAAGCGTTCCTGAATTCTTATGCATGTGAACTTGAATTATATTGGGTGATGTGCTTTCATTTGAGCAGTGTTGCATGGATTACATTCTTCAACTGATGAATGATTTTTGCAGATGCGGTTGTGGGCATTTCAGTTGCAATATTGATCATTCTCTTTTCTGTTCAACGATTTGGCACTGATAAAGTGGGCTACATGTTCGCCCCAATACTCTTATTGTGGTTTTTATTCATTAGTGTGATTGGACTCTATAACTTGTTCAAATATGATGCGAGTGTATTACGTGCTTTTAATCCAAAATACATAGTGGATTACTTCAAAAGAAATGGCAAGAAAGGATGGATTTCTCTTGGTGGAGTTGTTCTGTGTACTACAGGTGAGTCCGGTGCTTTTGTTCATATGGAGGCTTTATTAGCTTAGCTTATTTATTAGTAGTGAGTGTCTTCAATACTCGATTGGGTAAGTTTGCTTCTTACTTTCTTTTCAAACCTACGTATACTATTTAAAACAGGGACAGAAGCCATGTTTGCGGATCTTGGGCACTTTAATGTTCGATCAGTCCAAGTAAGTTAGTTTATAGATTATCAATTAATTTTCACGAACTTTCTGAATGACTTTAAATTTTTATATGGGTTAACTCACTTTAACTATATCAAATTTGAAACCAACCTTAATTTGTTGAGAAGTAGTTCATCCTTTTTCTCAAATTTTTTACTCATTCAAGAGAACAGGTTGATAGCTTTAATTATATTTTTCTGATGATGGGGAATTGCAGATTAGCTTCTCTGGAATTGTGTTTCCTGCAATACTAGCTGTTTATAGTGGACAAACTGCTTATCTTGTCAAATTCCCTGATCAAGTGGATAATGCTTTCTATGCCTGCGTACCTGGTAAGTGCCTATATAGCAGCCCTATCTAGGAGAAACTGATGGCTTCAACAAATATTACTGTTTCCACCACACCCACTTATGGTATTGGTTTGCAGGTCCGGTGTACTGGCCAACTTTCGTTGTGGCTGTTGCTGCTTCCGTTATTGCCAGCCAAGCCTTGATATCTGGATCATTTGCAATAATCTCCCAATCCCTAAGTCTAGGTTGTTTCCCAAGGGTTAAAGTCGTCCATACATCTGCTAAGTACGAGGGTCAAGTTTACATACCCGAGATCAACTACATGCTTATGATTGCTTGTGTTATTGTCACTCTTGGCTTCAAGACCACTGTGAAGATTGGAAATGCATATGGTAAGCTTCTTGATATAATCTAATTAATTAATATCCACCCAAATCTGACATTCATTAATTCTACTGTTCGCAGGAATTGCCGTGGTTGCAGTAATGGTCATCACTACTTATATGGTTACACTAATCATGCTTCTTAGTTGGAAGACAAGCATATGGTGGA